>JANBOJ010000013.1:0-100730 GCA_027574685.1 Coemansia erecta
CGCAGGGCCAGGTCGAGGTCGGCGTCCCGGTGCACGATGATGGCGGTGTTGCCGCCGAGCTCCAGCAGGCTGCGGCCGAAGCGCGCCTGCACCTTCTGGGCCACCTGGCGGCCGACGGCGGTGCTGCCGGTGAACGACAGCAGGTCGACGCGGCGGTCGTCGGCCAGCTGGGCGCCGACGTCGCTGCCGCCGCAGACGAGCGCGCAGAGGGCGCCGGGCAGCGCGTTGGCCTCGAGCACCTCGGCCAGGATCTTGGTGACGGCCACGCTGGTCAGGCTGGTGGACGGCGCGCCCTTCCACACCACGGCGTTGCCGCAGGCCAGCGCCACGGCGCTGTTCCAGCCGTACACGGCCACGGGGAAGTTGAACGCCGAGACCACGCCGACCACGCCCAGGGGGTTCCACACCTCCAGCATGGCGTGGCCGGGCCGCTCGCTCGGCAGCACCTGGCCGGCCATCGAGCGGCTGAGCCCCACGGCGAAGTCCGCCACGTCCACGTACTCCTGCACCTCGCCCACGCCCTCCGCCTCGATCTTGCCCATCTCCAGCGCCACCAGCCGGCCCAGCGCCTGCCGCTTGGCCGCAATGGCGTCGCGCATCTGCCGCACGATCTCGCCGCGGCGCGGCGCCGGCAGCGTGCGCCAGGCGCGCTGCGCGGTGGTGGCCAGGTCGAGCGTCTCGGACACTTCGCGCGCGCTGGCCTGCTGCACGGCGCCGAGCACTTCGCCCGTGGCCGGGTTCAGCGTCTCGACGATGCTGCCGCTGCCGCCCCACGCGCCGTTGTACACGCCCAGGTTGAACGAGTCCAGGTGCAGCGCCTTGAGCGTGGCCGACGTCGTCTGCAGCGCCCGGCTGGTCGACAGCATGCGCGCCGGCGCCGGCCGCCCTGCCGCTCTTGCTGCTACTGCTGCTCTGCTTATGCGAAACATGCTTGTTTGCTGGTGCTGGGATTGATGAAGAATTGTACGAGAATATGAAGAGTCAAGTGCCGTGCTGTTTGGCGAGACGTCCACACCCCCTCCCTTTATACTGCTGACGATGCTTTCCCACGACCCCCTCCCCCTTCGTTATTGCACACGAGGCGCATACACGCCAGCATTCCTCCCCTACTCCGAAGTCGCCTGACCCGACGCGACCTGACCGATTCGCTCTGCATAAGTCTCTCTCGCATTTGCTTTTTTCCCACGACGGGAACACACACAAATAAAAAACCTGATCACCCGCATCACTCCACAACGCCGGCCGCACGCATTGCCACCACGGCCCGGCGATACGCCTCGACGTCCAGCCCGTCCACCGCCCGTGCGACACGCGCCCTCAGCACGACCCGCCCAGACCACCTCACGTCCACTGCGTCTTGCTGCGCGGGCCTGTCGGCCCTGTCTATGCGCCCGATGACCTGGTATGTCTGGCCGGCGGCGAAGCGCCCGACGCCCAGCAGCCGCGTGTCCACCAGCACGCCGTCGCTGCCGTCGGCCACCAGCGCCTGCTCGGCCCGCGGGTCGTACCACAGCAGCGTGCCGGTCAGCCGCACGGTCTGCCCTGCAAGCTGCTGCTGCTGCTGCTGCTCGGCATCGGTGCATATCTCGGAGGCAAACACGGGGCGCCCAGAGACCACGAGATCCATTGTGTATGGTAGTATAGGAGTCGAGAGCTATTGAGTGTGTAAAAATTTATACTGAAATTTGAGAAGAAAAAAAAAACCCTGGAATGAAAAGAGAAGGCGAGAAAGGGATTTGATTTTATTCGTTTCATTTTTTTTTTCATATCACCCCTGCCGCTGCTTGTGCTTTGGGTCGTTGCTGCACACGACGAACAGCCGTCCGCGCCGCCGCACGAAGCTGCACTTGTCGCACATGAGCTTGACCGACGACCGCACCTTCATTCCGCGCACGCCGTCTGCTGCCGCCGCTGCCACTGCGTGCTGGTGCTGCTGCGGCGCCTGTGTGAACGGCCGCAGCATCCGGGGCGAAACAACCGACCGCAGGAACGAGAACATTTGCTGGCTTATTATATTCTGTACAAGTGAGACAAGTAAGAAGTGTGGAATTGAAGAACGCTAGTGCTGAATTCAAACCGCCCCTTTTTTTCTCTTTTGATAATGCCTATTCTGCTGATTGATCGGGGGCTGATTGATTGGCGTGGTGATCACCGCGATATCTCTTTCCCCCGCTCTCCTGGTGCGCTGATATCGGGATTCTCTTTGCTCTCAACCCCATCCCTTGAAGCTCAAACTCAAACTCAAACACACGCACAAGCCATGTCTGCAGCAGATACGAGCGACCTGGTGGTCTCGTCCGACCCGCACCACCCGGCCAACCTGATCCCCGAGCTGTGCCAGCAGTTCTACCGCCTCGGCTGGGTGACCGGCACAGGCGGCGGCATCAGCATCCGCTCAGCCGACCACGTCTACGTGGCGCCCTCAGGCGTGCAAAAGGAGCGCATCCTCCCGACCGACCTCTTCGTCCTTTCCCTGTCGACCCGACAGGAGCTCCGCGCGCCCGCGCCTCCAATCAAGCCCTCGGCCTGCACCCCGCTCTTCTACAACGCCTACGAGATGCGCTCAGCCGGCGCCTGCATCCACACGCACTCTCAGAACGCCGTGCTCGTCACTATGCTGTACGCCGACGAGTTCGCCATCAGCCACCAGGAGATGATCAAGGGCATTCGCCGCGGCTCGTCGGGCACAAACTTGGCCTTCTTCGACACCCTGCGTGTGCCCATTGTTGAGAACACCGCCAGGGAGGAGGACCTGACCAGGAGGATGGCTGAGGCTATGCGGAGGTACCCGGATACCTGCGCCGTGCTGGTGCGCAGGCACGGCGTGTATGTTTGGGGCGAGTCGTGGGAGAAGGCGAAGACCATGGCCGAGTGCTACGATTATCTGTTCGAGCTCGCCGTCAGGATGCGCCACCTGGGCATCGATCCCACAGACGTGTCCCAGGCGACTATCGAGGCCATTGAGGATTGATAGGGCTTGTTTGGGGGGGGGGGGACTGGATCCGTGTTAGAAACTTTTTTTGCGATGATGCGCAATGAGCTCATTAGGAAACGCCTGGCTCGGACGATCTCATACCCCCCGTGCGCTGCTGCTGCAAATGGCGTCGTTCTCACGCACTTGCCAGCAACCAATGCTGACTGGCGCTGCCACGGGATCAGGGGCGCACAAGCAGTGCTTTGTCCCGGCGACGGCGGCGGTGCGACTGCTTTTTCACTCTGCCAAATATAAAGTCTCCGACACGCATAAAACCTTGTCTGTCGATTCTCCGCCCTCTATCTCTCTTTCTCTTCTTCTTCTTTCACACTTTCGCCATACTATTATAATATATATACACCGCAAATATGATCAGATCAGTTGCCAAGAGAAACTACTCCAGCGCCATCCGGGTGCCCCAGCTGGCCACCTTCAAGCTGCCCGAGATCAAAAACGAGCCGACGCGCGACTACGCCCCGGGCTCAGCCGAGCAGGAGCAGCTGCTGGCCGCCGTGGCCGACCTCGGCGCCACCGAGCACCACATCCCGCTGGTCATCAACGGCCGCGAGGTGCGCACGGGCTCCGTGCAGCAGCAGATCAACCCGGGCAAAAAGGCCCAGGTCCTGTGCACGTACGAGAACGCCGGGCCCAAGGAGATTGCTGAGGCCATCGAGGGCACCCTTGCTGCAAAGAGCAAGTGGGAGGCAATGCCCATCTACGACCGCCAGGCCATCTTCCTGCGCGCCGCCGACCTGCTGGCCACAAAGTACCGCTACAAGCTAATGGCCGCATCGATGCTGGGCCAGGGCAAGAACATCTGGCAGGCCGAGATTGACGCGGCCACCGAGGCTGCAGACTTTCTGCGCTTCAACGTAAAGTACTCGTCTGAGATCTACGCCCAGCAGCCGCCGTTCAGCGCCCCCGGCGTGTGGAACCGCGTCGAGTACCGCCCGCTCGAGGGCTTCGTCTACGCCGTCTCGCCCTTCAACTTCACGGCCATCGGCGTCAACCTTGCGGCTGCCCCGGCTCTGATGGGAAACACGGTCCTGTGGAAGCCCTCGAACTCAGCCGTCCTGTCGAACTACATCGCCTACGAGATCATGCGCGAGGCCGGCGTGCCCGACGGCGTCATGCAGTTTGTGCCCGGCGACGCCGCTGCAATGACCAAGCAGGTGTTTGAGCACAAGGACTTTGCCTCCCTGCACTTCACCGGCAGCACCTTTGTGTTCAAGAGCATGTGGAAGCAGATTGCCGAGAACATCGACCACTACCGCAGCTACCCGCGCATTGTCGGCGAGACCGGCGGCAAGAACTACCACCTGGTCCACCCGTCGGCCAACCTCGACAATGCCGTCTACGGCACCGTGCGCGGCGCCTTTGAGTTCCAGGGCCAGAAGTGCTCGGCCTGCTCGCGCCTCTACGTGCCCCGCAGCATGTGGCCGGCGTTCGAGGACAAGCTGGTCTCCGCCGTCGAGTCGATCAAGCAAGGCCCGGTCAGCGACCCGACCAACTTCATGGGCCCTGTGATCAACCAGGCGGCCTTCGACAAGATCACAAACTACATCGAGTACGCGCGCAACTCGTCCGACTGCAAGATCATCGCCGGTGGCAAGTACAGCGACTCGGAGGGCTTCTACATCCGCCCGACCGTGGTGCTGACCACCGACCCGCAGAACAAGCTGATGAAGGAGGAGATCTTTGGCCCTGTCTTGGCTGTCTACGTCTACGAGGACGCAGAGTTCGACTCGGTCATTGATACTGTCGGCGAGACCACGCCCTACGGCCTGACCGGCGCCATCTTCGCCGAGGACCGCCAGGCTGCCGTGCATGCGAGCACCAGGCTTCTGCACACTGCGGGCAACTTCTACATCAACGATAAGTGCACGGGCGCCGTTGTTGGCCAGCAGCCGTTCGGCGGGTCGCGGGCGTCGGGAACTAACGATAAGCCTGGAAGCCCTGCCCTGCTCCAGCGCTTTGTCTCGCCGCGCTCCATCAAGGAGAACATGATTCCCATCTCTGGCTTTGTGTACCCATCGAACAAGTAACTTTTTTTCAATTGAGAATGTTTTATTCAGGAATATTTGAGAAACTGGGAAAATAACAGTTGGTTTATTAAAGGTTGTGCCGTCATGGTGACTACTCTAAAGAGGACTTTTGATCCAAGACGAGGATTGTTCGCTGTGGCGAGCATAATACATAAAGTTAAAGAGTACTTTCAAAACCAACTCCGGGTTGTCATTCATGATTTGGTACTCCTCACATGTAACTTGATTATTATTCTTTAAATAATCAGATAAGTGTTTAATATAGGCAATAGAAGATTCGTATGATATATTTCTACACTTAATACCATAGTAAATTGCTTCTATAAAAGCTTCTATAACATGAAATATTTTTGTTATAGAATCTGGGTCATTGTTATTTACCCTTGATAATTCAACAATGCTATTATTTATAGTACCAATAAATGAGAAGATACTCTCGTCATCATTTAATTGAAATATCTCTCTAAAAAATTCGTAGTAGCTAGTATCAGCAGGATATAATACAATATTACAAGTAGATATATATTGTGGCTCGAACTTGCATATACAGTTATTTACCTCATGTCCCATTGTTTGTTTGAATCTATTAAACAATAAATAACTATTAACTTACTTGAATGTGGCAACGAAATGTGTAAAAATGTAGAAAAATATCTTTTCCAAAAAAAGTACGGCACTGGGATGTTTAAGTAGCAAAGCAGACATAAAATGTGGCATTCTTTACCTTGGATAGATTTGAGATACATCCATTAATGTCCGCACATCTTTTCTTTAATAATGATTTTTATGCACAATGCAAAGCATGCTGCTCCTTTAAAATGTAGTAAGCTTTGTATATTGTTTATGTCTCTTTTATTTAAAGCCCAAGCTTAAAGGCGGAGATACAAAAGAAAAAAGCTAGATTATTCTTTGTGCGATATTAAACAAAATTAAATTTATTGTTCAAAGAATTTGCAGCATAGTGCCGCATTCATTCATTGGCTACCTCTAGCAGACCGCAGCAAAGTCACCATTAACAAAGTGGACATGTTAATTAAATTGTCTCTTTTAGTAGCAAAGTATTATGGAATTGCTTTTTGGATTTCTTTTACAGCATTGCCACACTTGTTAACATTACGATTATTTGTTTTAAGTAAGCTGCACAATGTACACTTGCATTTACGTTTAATTTTACTCGCAATTTTATTGTAACATAGTTGCATACTAAAATATCTGTAATTATCATGAATAAATATACTGATTAAATACAAGAAGATACATATCATAAAGTTAAAACATATTATTATATTATATTTTAATAAAAATACAGAAATCTTACAAAACTATATAATTTGCATGATACTGCTTGGGAATATACTTGAGTAACGGGTCTGAAGGATCTATTGAATGTGAATTAGAAAAACGTCCAGAGGTCTGCATCGCGCAGCCTCCTTTTTTATTCTGCGAGATGAGGTAGCATATATGCATACTACCTCATCTCTTCATCAAGCTCTGATCTCGGCACAACGATGCCGAGATGGAGCTTGATGTATTCACACTGCTTATTGTGGTTAATATTATTTAACTGTTATAAGATTAACAATAAATACATCTAAAGCACTCAGCAACCACTCTATGCTAATGCTAATATTATTTTCCTGAATAAAATCACTGTCTGTATTCTGATTTAGAATCATACTTATATAATGGATAATTTTTCCAATTGTAGGGTTTGGCATTTTTAGGTATTCACTATACATTTTACTTAACATTTCTAGTAAATTTTTGGGAGTTTCAAATACCAGGGATTCATTATAGTAATTACTGGCAAATTTGATAACACTTTTCTTGAAATCTAAATTACGTTTAACACTGTCTACTGTGTTTCTTAACATTATTACGTTAGATTTATTGATAGTATAAGGATAATAATTATCAACTGACTCTAGTATATAAACCAAATAATCTGATATTTTTTCTGCAAATGCTATATACTGTGGTTTTATTATCTCTATTAGATCTTGTATACGAAAAAATATTTCCTGATCTTCTTCCAAATAAAAAAATATTTTTAAAAAAGCAGCACTGTATGTATTTCTTTTACCACATTTGCAAATACAAAAACACATATGCAACTGCTCACATTTGCATTTACAGCACTTGTCTAAAACATTCATGTTTATAATGAGCAGTAAAATAACACTAGATAAGTTTGAGGAAAACTGTAAAAATAATTTTTATAAAATATTATAGAATTGCCAGGTTTATTATATAAGAATCAGAACCGCATACTTTATATTTGTAATAGAAACATCGATACCTACTTTTTTAAAAGGAGTGCTTATACGCAAAGCAAATAAAACAAATCTTTAAATGTGCGCACAATATTTATATAAATTCATTCTAAAATAGCTAGCTTAAAAGCAGAAATACAAAAGCACGGCAATATATATTCCTTTGTATGATATTAAATTTTTGCAGCAATTTACCGTTCAGCGTTTTAATTTACATTTTGTTAATTTCAGCAAAATGTAATCCCTTGTCTAACAAAGCAGATATTAAAAGACAGTTGATTTAAAATGCACAATATGGGTCTATATTATTTAAACAATTATTGATAAATAAATTAAGAAAATTGCCAAAAACTTGAAAAAGTAAGCATCTGTTGTAAGACTGCCAGTTTATGATATTTTGTCTTGACAGCTATCTCTATTTAACATTGTATCTAGACTAAATCTAACAAATTAATGACAAATTGTAATTAATTGTATAATTAGGAGCAAGCAAACTAAAATCTAAAGAAGCTGTTATCTTAAAAATGTCTTATACGTTTGCATTGTATAATTAAGTAACTACAGTATCAATAATTACATATTCAACAAACTGGTTTAATGCATTTAAAACCACTCAGAGTCTCAATTATTTTTAAAATTGAATAACTTTTTGGTTGAAGATAGAAAACTGCTTGAAAAAATATTTTGCAAAAATGACTGTTAAATACAATTTCAATAATAACACTAATAATATTAAGTATGACAACCCAATGCTAACATTTAATACGTAATTCAATAGATTGACAATTTTATTTAATAGGGTATACAAAACCTAGTTTACGGTTAATTTACAGACCGATTTATTGAATTTATTTAAATATTGTACTTATAAATAGCATATTCATAACAAAAATATCAGACATTAATTTATACATCAACAAACCTGAGTAAACCTGGTTGGCCAAGCGTGTTTATTATAATTATTTATCAAACAATATTTTACATTGGAAGCCTTGTCAAATATTTTGCATTTTCCTAGTTTGGCTGGCTATAATTACTCTATTATAATAGTACAGCGTAGCAAGTCATGTAACAAAGTCTATGAAATGCCTGAGTATTATCCTCTGAAAAAAGCAAATTGTTTGTTTCTTCAGCTATTATATATTATTCTGTTAAATGGAAATAATAAAGCGTAATATATTTCAATTCAATAAAATCAATATTCTTTATCTGTCATAACGTATGTGTAATATAAATAAAAGTCTCAAGTAGGCTGTTCTTGTATAATGGATAAGTTTCTAGTATTTTATTTCTTTATAGAATAATATGGTGCATTATACTTTTTGATGTGAGACAACTGTGCATACATTATAAATGCATTTAATTTAATGAATAGCTCTAATACATCATCACTAAAAAATTCGCTTTGCCTTTCATTTGCACTGTATATATAATTGTTGAGAAGATATAATACATCATTATATTCTAGTGATAAAGGCAAGTTAAATGAGCTTATAATATCTATAATATCTGTATCACATGCAAGTTTAAACATTTGTCTGATTGCATCCCTATCTTCATATCCACATGTGCATTCTTCACAATAGTTACAATTATCATCATGAGAATCAATGTTCCATTCATTCCAATATGGATTTGTTTCTCCTGTATACTCATCTGCGTTCCACGAGTTGTCACCGGCAATCGTATTATTATTTGTAATTATATTATAATGTTTGTAGTTTGAAACGATAGAAAATATAATATTAAAAAGATAAAGTAGCATGTGCCGGATCTTGTTGCTTATATAACAATATCTCTGCCTTATGAAAGGTTTATCGTTGTTTAAACCGGGTGTATAGTTGACGTAGCCTACAACTATTACATCTTTTAACAATAGTGCTTATGCACAAAGCAATACATGTATCTCTTTTAATTTGCTCATCGTCCTGCATCCTATTTTCTTTGTTCAAAGCACGGCTTAGGAGCAAAGATACAAAAGTTTGGCAGCACATGATCCTTTATACGATATTAAACAGGACTTGCTGTTTTGTTTAAACAATTTACAGTTCAGCGCTGCAACTTCTTATTGGCTGTATCTATCGGACCGCAGCAGCACTGGCTAACAGGACAGCCGTTCAAAGACAAGCGTTTTCTTTAACATTAATACGGCAAAGCTACCTTTTAATTATTCCTTTAGCGCTATTGCCACATCCAAAAAAAAATTAATAAACTCACAAAGAAATTCATTCCCTTTACGAAAACAGCTTGCTGTACATCTGCTTCTCCTTTCTCTCGCGGTCTTGGATGGCCCGCTCGGTCAGAATAATTTCATTCGAGATAGCCTTGTCCTGCGAATCCAGCTTCTTGGCCTCGTTAAGATCGCCGAGCGCCAGGTCGTACTGCTTAAGCTGGCGACGCGCCGAGCCACGGCGGTAATATGCCTTCGTGCGGTCCTTCGCTGTAACTTCCTTGTCAGTGAGCTCGATGATAATTGTGCAGTCGAGCGCAGCCTCGCTGAACCTGTTCAGCTTGAGGAAGCACATGGCGCGGTTCAGCAGGATCGGCACCTTGAGAGTGACGAACTGGGGACGGAGCTTGTCCTGCGGATCATTGTCTTCGTCGAAGAAGGGGATCTCGCGGACGTAGCGCAGACCCTTGGCGTACTTTGCAACGGCAGCCTCAAGGTTTCCCTTCTTGAACTCGTCGTTGCCCTCGGCCTTCATCCGCTGGCCAACCTCAAGCAGGGTGTCAGGAGGAATGCCATCGGCGTCGGCGGGGATGTCGTAGTCCTCGGGGTCCTCGGGCACGCCATCGGCAGGGGTGCAGCCGTCGTCCTCTCCAGGCTTGAGCTCACCGCAGTCAGCAACAATCACATCTTCAACGGGCTTGTCGCTGTCGCCTGTCTTCGTAGCCTCGATCGCCCGCACCACGTACTTGCCCTTGAGAACCTGGCCAAAGACAACGTGCTTGTCGTCGAGATGCGGAGTCTTGACTGTGGTGATGAAGAACTGCGAGCCATTGGTGTTCGGCCCAGCGTTAGCCATGCTCAGAAGGAACGGGCGCTCGTGCTTGTAGGGGAAGGCCTCGTCCTCGAACTTTTCACCGTAGATGCTCTCGCCGCCAGTTCCGTTGCCGGCAGTGAAGTCGCCGCCCTGGATCATAAAGTCCTTGATGACGCGGTGGAAGGTGCAGCCCTTGTAGCACAGCAGCTTGCCCAGCTTGCCCTCGCCCTTCTCGCCCGTGCACAGGGCGCGGAAGTTCTCGGCGGTCTTGGGCACCTTGTCGGCGTACAGCTCCATGACGACGCGGCCGGCGGGGACGCCGCCGATGGTAATGTCGAAGAACACGCGCGGGTTCTCGCTGTTGGTCATGCTGGCTACCATTTTCTTTTGCTGAGATTTGGTTTAGATTTAATGCAACAAATAAAAAAAAGTACTAAAAACACTTCAGAGAAGGGGAGGAGTTCAAAGAGAAAAAAGAAACGAAGACAAGACGTGTTTCCAAAAGGTTCGATTGTAGAAAAACCACGCTGATCGAACCGAAAAAAAACCCCAGGCTGCTTGTCACTGTCACCCACCCGTCAGCAGATCGATTCGAGTTCCTCGTCAAACTGTGGCTCCATGGCATATGCCACAAGCCGGCCGTAATCCTCCGCGCCCTCGGCAAGCTGGGCCTCAAGCTCCTTGTCCTGCAGGTCGACGTGCGGCGACTGCAGCGAGAAGTTCTTGAGCCGCGCGCGAAGGAAGTCGCGGTAGTTTTTGGCATACAGCCAGTAGCCGCGGTCCTCGATGCCCAGCCGGGCCTCAAACTCCTCCTCGAGCCTGAGATCCTCGACGAAATGGTAGTAGAACTCATGCCGCTCGAGCCGCCGAGCGGTCAGCCGGAACGAGGCGGAAATCCGGTTGCTCAGCCAGTGCGGCGGCTTGCGGCCGTTGACACGCAGAAACTCGCATCCGCTCGACGCCCGCACGTGCTGCACAAACGGCGGATCAAGCCGGTTCCTGATCTTGGGCGGAATCCACGCCGGGTTGCCCACCACCCCGGGGACATACGCCGGGCCGCGGGACACCGACGGTTCGACCGAGAATGCGCCCGGGACCAGCCCAGACTCCAGCAGAAACGCGTTACCATTGTTCACCGCCTCGGTCATTGCCGCGAGCTCTCTGGCCAGCCGCAGGCGCTTCCGCCTCCGCTTCTCCTCGGCACGCCGCCTCTCGTGCGCGTCCTCGTCCAGCATCCGCTGCAGAATGTGTGCCGGGACCTCGAACGCCTGCAGGTCGATTGGGATCCGGTAGGCCGGGTGCGGGTGGAGCATCCGTGAGGACCGCGGACGCACGTCGCGGACCAGATCGCAGGGCTTTGTCGGGTGGTGGAACTCCCTGATCTCCTGCGCCACGTCCTTAAGCCACCCCGTGCGCCCGTAGGCCAGATCGCTGATCCGCCTCTGCTGGTCTGCTGCTCCGCTCAACGCGCCAGCCATTGTCTGGATGACCGAGGCTGCGTCGCCGAGCTGGCGCTCGACCTTTTTGGGCGACGTCTCGCGCTTGTTGTAGCGGAAGCGTTCGCGGATCCACGACCAGAGGTACCTCTGCTCGACTGGGTCGGCAAAGTGCCGCGTCTGCTTGAGCATCTGTCTATATCGCTGGAGAATACATCGCTTGTGCTCGGGCCGTCGAAAGAAGGGCAGCCGCGGTCTGAATATGTTTCGTGGTGGTGGCATTCAAATGCAAAGCTGCAAAAAGTTAAAGTGGCCTTGGGCTGATGGCGTCGACCAGGAAGCTGATATAGGCTGTGATTACAGCAACTGATTTGATCAGCCAACTTTTTTTTTTTCTGTTGAAAAAAAAATTGATCGGTTTAGCGGCATCGCGGCAGCCCGGCTCTTGCTGCTCTGCTTGCCTACGCATCTTTAATAGCATCCGCCGACTTATACACCCTTTATATCAACACTACACACATACGCTTTCACAATGTCGCCCGGAGACGATGACTTTATCATGACAATCAACGACGACGACGAGGTCCCCGATCTCGAGCTCGCCGACGAGTCGTCCGACGTCGAGCCGCAGACCAAAAAGCGCAAGTCGGCCGACAGCCAAAAGACCAAGCGCTCGAAGGGAAAGAGCGCCGACAATGGGCCGATTTCAAAGAACTTTATGATCGACCTGGACGCCGACGGCCTCGACGCCGTGCCGCAGACGCTCGACTTTACCCTCGCCAGGGCCTCGCTCAAGAAGCGGAACAAGAACAGCCAGTACACCACGCTCGACGAGAAGATTGCTATTGCGCGGCGCAGGGCGCGTCAAGAAAAGAAGAGCCATGGCACAAAGGACGAGGAGGCAGACGAGGAGGAGGAGGAGGAGGTTGAGAAGGACGACGGCCATATGAGCGTCTCGGAGGCCGAGGACGACAAGGAGGACGCCGAGTCTGCCGGTGGCTCTGGTTCGGAGTCTGAAGCCGCACCTGAGGCTGCGTCGGAGCCAGAGAGTGAGAGCGACGGCGAGAGCCAGGACGGCTCCGACAGTGACAACGACGACGAATCTGAAGACGAGTCTGAGGAGGAGTCCGAGAGCAGCGACAGCGGCAGCGAATCGGAGGTTGACGAGGTCGAGGAGGCTCGCAAGCGCGCGTACTTTGCGCAGGAGGAGGAGACGCAGAGCGACCTGCCCGACTCGTTCACCGTGATGAACCTGTCGCGGCCAATCATGAAGGGCCTGTCCAAGCTCAGCTTCTCCCAGCCCACGCCGATCCAGGCGCGTACAATCCCGGTGGCCCTGCTCGGCAAGGACATCTGCGGAGGAGCCCAGACCGGCTCGGGCAAGACCGGCGCCTTCCTCGTGCCCATCCTCGAGCGCCTGCTCTACCGCCCCAAGAAGGTGCCCGCCACCCGCGTGCTTATCCTCTGCCCGACGCGCGAGCTGGCCATCCAGTGCCACAACGTTGGCTCGCAGCTCGCGAGCTTCACCGACATCACCATGTGTCTGTGTATCGGTGGGCTGTCGCTCAAGAGTCAGGAGGCCGAGCTACGCCAGAGGCCCGACGTCGTCATTGCCACGCCCGGTCGCCTCATCGACCACATCCGCAACAGCCAGTCGTTCCACCTCGACCAGATCGAGATCCTGGTTATGGACGAGGCTGACCGCATGCTCGATGACGGGTTTGAAGAGGAGCTGACTGAGATTATCAAGACCTGCCCGCGCAAACGCCAGTCGATGCTGTTCTCGGCCACTATGACGGACAACGTCGACAAGCTCATCCGCCTGTCCCTCGACAGGCCTGTCCGCGTTCAGATAGATCCGCCCAAGTCGGCAGCCAAGGGTTTGACCCAGGAGTTTGTCCGCGTTAGAACAAACAGGGACGAAGACCGCACCGCGCTGCTTGCCGCCCTGTGCAAGAGGCACTTCAAGAGCAAGTGCATTGTGTTCTTCCGCTCAAAGGCCGCCGCACACCAGATGAAGATTGTCTTTGGCCTGCTTGGCATGAAGGCGGGAGAGCTGCATGGAAACCTGTCCCAGGAAGGTCGTCTGCAGGCGCTCGAGCAGTTCCGCGATGGCCATGTAGACTATATGATGGCTACCGATCTGGCTGCTCGCGGTCTTGATGTCAAGGGTGTCGATACTGTCATCAACTACACCATGCCCAACCAGTTTGAGCAGTACCTTCATCGAATTGGCCGTACTGCGCGTGCTGGCCGCAGCGGTCGCTCGATCACTCTGATCGGCGAAACCGACCGCAAGATGCTCAAGATGGCTGTCAAGAACTCTCCCAAGGACCGCATCAAGCAGCGCGTGGTGCCAAACGAGACCCTGAACAAATATCGGGCCAAAGTTGACGAGCTCGCTGTCCAGGTCAAGAACATTATTGATGAGGAGCGCGAGGAGAAGATGTTCAGAGACGCTGAGATGCAGATGACCAAGGCGTCAAACCTGATTGAGCACAAGGACGAGATCCAGAGCCGCCCGCGCCGCACATGGTTCCAGTCCGAAAAGAGCCGCAAAGAGTCCAAGCGCGCTTCCGCCCTGTCTCAAAAGCAATAAATTGTCTATTTCAACCATCGCCTTATATAAAAGAAAATCGTAACTCAGGCCTGCGCCTTGTTGATGCCCTGAATCTCCATCTGGAGCTTGAATATCTCAACGCTCTTCTGCTCTTGCTCCTTGCTCAGCTGCTCGATCCGCTTTTCAACACGAGCGGTCTCGCTGCGGATATACTCCAGACGCTTTTCGACGTTAGCCTCTGCCTCTGTCTTCTCCTGCGGAACAAGGACTGGTCCAATCATCTTGTACACGCGGGCGTTGTCGTCCATGGTCTTGAACTCTTGGTCGACCAACTCGTTCTCTTGAAGCTGCGAATCGAGCTTCTGCCTGCTGGCCACAAGCGTCGCCAGTTCGCTCTGCAACGCCTGCAGTGCCATTGTTTGCGTCTCGAGAGTTTTACGCTGCTGTGCCGACATGCTGTAGATGTATAGAGAAAATAGAGTAGACCGCTGATGATGTGCAACTAATTTTTCTGCATTTTTACAATCAAGATCTTTAACGTTTCTAAAATCAGTGACATGTTTTGGGAAGTCGTGACTGATGGTGCAGATATCAATCGTCTGTACCCAAGTAGTCTAAATACGAGAACCTCGACTACTGTCTTCTAATATAAAACATAGGTCTCTGGCTTGGCTAAGCACGGTAAGGAGCCTGTTTCCCTT
Organism: Coemansia erecta; assembly: GCA_027574685.1. Lineage (NCBI taxonomy): Eukaryota > Fungi > Kickxellomycota > Kickxellomycetes > Kickxellales > Kickxellaceae > Coemansia > Coemansia erecta. The sequence continues at coordinate 14,974 of JANBOJ010000013.1, forward strand.
GGAGGTTTTCAATATATCTATTCCCACGATTAGCCACCACCCACGGTAAATATGTAGAGCCAAAATAAAAGGATCCAGAGTCGAGTGGCGCAGCTCCGCAGTTCCAAAAAAGGACATTCCTCGTTGACAGAGAACCAAAAAAGTAAACTATACGCAAGCAAAAATGCTGTAACCTGGAATCGAACCAGGGTCGCCACGGCCACAACGTGGAGTACTAACCACTATACTATTACAGCTGTGAAGCTGAATTATTGAGTAAACTACTTTTGCTTATTTTTAGGTTTTTTACGTGTATACAAAAACTGCTAGCTATGTCTTAGTTTTTACAGAATTCACGTGACCTGTAGTCAAATAAATTACAAATAATGATTATACAGCTAGGTTTAGACTAAATAAGGGCGCTATAATTGTTTGCAACTAATATTATAAATGTGCTTGTAACGATAATGTATTTACATATATGTTTTGGTATATCTATAGACAAATCTAACAAATGGCAGTCATGCATGCAGTGCATGGTAGAGTTGATTTATATAACATAATACTTTTGAACACTTCACACCTCCATGCAATGTGATAAGCATTGTATATCGGTTTAAAGAAGTTGTCAGGATTGTTTGCCTCTGGTTCAGACTTTGTATATGCACAGCCTATCATGGTCAAAAGAAAATCAGATAAAATTATAATAAAGAAAAACCCCAATTGGAGACTCATGGGTTATTAATTAAATTTTTTTTGGCAGGAATATGTTAATTGATGCACTTATAATTGCTTAAATTTGTTATTTTATTTATATCAATGTGACTAGATAATGTATTAACTAATTAAAAAGAGAGGTTAACTTGGCTAGCAAGTTTGCCATCTTTTTATAGTGCTGGTCAGCCATGCACATGCAGGCTGAGCATGTGCAATCACAGGATTGACACCTTTGATATTTCAAATAAAAGGTAAATACAATTTGTAAAGTACAGATGGTTATTAGCCACATTTATTGTCATTGGTATTCTGCTTGATGTTGCTCATGTATATTTCCTTGGTCATTTTGATATCCTGCATCAGCTTAGAACTGATCATATTTTCAGGGCTGCTATCAGTGTGGTTGTGAAAAGTCATGGTGTTCTTGGTTATGTTTTCAGGCAGTGCCTTAAACATATTCTAATACAGCTTAGTCATCTAGATAAAAGGTGGTATGTAACAAAATTAGTGTAATTGCATTTTGTCAAAATACTGTAGTTTAGGTTCAGGCACTCACTCTGGGTCATCAGCATGATAGAAGTAAAATCTATGTGACCAGTAATGCCATATTATTTTCCTCAGACCTTATTAATCTTGCACCTTTCTTTTCACAACTAAATAGTGACTGCAGCAGCAATGTGGCATTGCTCAACCATCTCAGAGAAGTGATGGGTGTAGACTTTGAAGAAGCCAATAATGAAGTACTTTGCAATGATGAACACCAAAATATGGTAGATCAGTGTGCACAGAGATCATGTCTGCAAGTAAATGTTAGCAAAATTCCATATGTGCATGGGATTTAAAGTAGCGTGTTCTTTTATCTAGTGGGTTGGGCTTGCCCCAAATAGTATCTGTTAGCATGCTTATATATTTTATGCTGGCCATGTGCCAAATTTTCAACCAAGCCATAAAATGTTTTAACATATTGCTTCATCGGGTCACTATATATGATCAGTCTATTTGAAGGAGACAATAATGGCAGGTATAAAAAAGCACAATAATATTGAGTTTGGTTTATTTGAACCAATTTTCGGCAAGTTATTACTTTTCTATGTGTTGGTGAGTATTTGCCTATATAAATTGACAATTTATTGGAGCCATAAGCTGCAATCTCAAATTTTAAAGCACAAAAAGCAGTAAATCTAAAACACATCTGATAGCTTCTGTATATACATAAAAAATCAAAAATAAAGCAAAAGTAGTTACTCAGTAATTCAGCTTCACAGCTGTAATAGTATAGTGGTTAGTACTCCACGTTGTGGCCGTGGCGACCCTGGTTCGATTCCAGGTTACAGCATTTTTGTCTTTTTGGTACGTGGACCAACGTTTTGCCAGATCCTTATTTTTTGTGGCCTTCGAAACTGCGCCACTTGACTCTCCATTTTGTATTTGCGCGATGTGTGCTAGATCTTATCGAGTCAGTAGTACCGATCAGATATGCGACATTTATTTTTGGTCCATAATACATTTATAATTTAATCCGGACTTCAAGTGCGCTTCTATCTTGTTTTTTTTTTTCCAAACCTCGCTTGATATTCCAGCTGTTATAGCTGTCATTTTTATGAGCATGGATACAACGACGCATGTAGACTATATAGATTTTACGGGCCAGCCAGTTTCGATCCCCAACGACGGATTCCTGGGGGCGTGCCCGGATGTCAACGACTATGAAAAGATCGGCCGTGTTGGCGAGGGTACATATGGAATTGTGTACCGTGCGCGACACAAGAGGAGCCAAAAGCTGGTTGCTCTTAAGCGTATGCGAGTAAGCTCCGACAAGGAAACACGTGGCCTTCCTTTGTCGAGCTTTCGCGAGATTGCGCTTCTTAAGCAGCTGAGACATAGAAACATTGTCAATGTCATCGAAATTGCAGTTGGCCATAGCGTCGACAGCATATTTATGGTGATGGACTGTTGCGAATGCGACTTGGGTACACTTCTCGATAATATGGCACATCCATTTACAGAGGCCGAGGTCAAGAGTATGGTGCAACAATTGTTGTGTGGACTCGAGTACTGTCACAATCATTTTGTCATCCACCGCGACCTGAAGCTGCCCAATATGCTACTGACAAAGTCGGGCGAGCTCAAAATCGCCGACTTTGGTCTTGCGCGCCTATTTCACGAGCCTCGGCGGCCAATGACACCGCAGGTGGCGACGCTATGGTACCGAGCGCCAGAGCTGATACTCGGGTCAACTGACTATGCAGCCGCAATCGACATGTGGTCAGTCGGGTGCATTCTCGGCGAGCTTCTGATCCACCGTCCATTTCTTCCAGGAAACAGCGAGCAGGAGCAGATGCAGCTGATCTGTGATATGATCGGAGCCCCGAACGAGCGGATATGGCCAGGATTCAGCAGCCTGCCGCTGGCGCGTAGCATAAAGTTTTCTGAAAACCGGTATAACAACCTGAAGCTGGCTGTGCGCAATGTCAGCGCAAACACAGTAATGCTGCTTAATGCGCTTCTGACGTATGACCCGCGGCGACGCATCAGCGTCCAAAGGGCGCTGGACCATGCATACTTCTTCGAATTGCCCGCAGGTAAGCATTAATTGCATGTGCCGGGAAGCACGAGAGCTGTTTCCGCAACACGAAATTAAAAAAGTTCACACACCTCTTTCTCTTTGTGCTCTGTAGCCGTGCGACCGGTCATCCGCTAAATTTAGGCGGGTCAGCTGAGAAATCGAATAAGGGCGGTCAGCTGACGAGGTCAGATCTGCCACATGTAAGTGTGGGTAGTAAAAAAATGAGGGGAGGCGGGGTGCGACCGAGCGCGACGACGTGTCCCTTCTTTTTCTCTCTCTCTCTCTCTTTCTTCTGCCGATGAGACTTGCCCTAAATAAACTTTGCTTTCCTCCAACCATGACTATTGTTCGTCTTTCGGATACTATTGCTTCAAACTCTTCCTACGCCCGTCATATACTGACCTCAGCCAACCAGAACGACACTAACACCACAAGCACCAAGGCCCCCGTCGACCTCAAGCCCACGATGGACATCACCCTGAAGCAGCTCGACAGCTACAAGGACGAGTTCGATGCCGACATCAAGAACCGGCTGGCAACGCTGACAATCTCGCGCGAGGCATATGGCAACGCGCTCGAGAACCGCGACGTCTATCTTGCGCACCCGCCGGTATTCTCAAACAAGCTGTCTATCGATGCGCCCATCACCAACCAGAAGAGCAGCGGGCGCTGCTGGCTGTTTGCCGGACTCAACATGCTGCGGCAGAAGATGATGAAGACGTATAACGTCGAGGAGCTCGAGCTCTCGCAGCCGTACCTGTTCTTCTACGATAAGCTCGAGAAATCCAACTGGTTCCTCGAGAACGTACTCAAGACCCTGGACAAGGACCTGGATGGGCGCGTGGTGCAGTACCTGCTCAAGGATCCAATCGGCGACGGCGGTCAGTGGGACATGTTTGTCGCACTAATTGAAAAGTACGGCATTGTGCCCAAGGCTGCGTACCCCGAGACGTACCATACATCGAGCTCGAGCGCGATGGATACCCTGATCACGTCCAAGCTGCGCGAGTACGCAAGGGTCCTGCGCAGTGCTCACAGCAAGGGTGGATCCGAGGAGGAGCTGCGCAGACTCAAGCGCGGCATGCTCGAAGAGGTGCATCGCGTCATGGTCATCTCGCTGGGCCACCCGCCCGAAAAGGTTACCTGGGCGTTCTACGACAAGGACAAGAATTACCACGAGTTCCGCGACATCACACCGCTCGCGTTCTACAAGGATCACGTACAGCATGACTGCACGCAGACCGTCTCGCTGATCAACGACCCGCGCAACGAGTACATGAAGAAGTACACTGTAGAGTACCTGGGTAACGTTGTTGGCGCCGAGGACGTGCACTACATCAACCTGCCCGTTGAGGACCTTAAGCGCTATGCCGCCGAGGTCATCAAATCAGGCCGCCCGGTGTGGTTTGGCTGCGACGTGGGCAAGTTCCTTTCGCGCAGCAAGGGGCTCAACGACCCCGAGGTGATCGACTTCAAGACCGCGTTTGGCTTTGGCTTTGGACTGAGCAAGGCCGAGAGACTAGAGTATGGCGAGAGCCTGATGACACACGCAATGGTTCTGACGGGCGTGCATATCGAGGACGACAAGACCGTGCGCTGGAGAATCGAGAACAGCTGGGGCGAGGACTACGGCAACAAGGGCTACCTCACCATGACCGACCGCTGGTTCGACGAGTTTGTCTACCAGATTGTGCTCGACAAGGCTGACCTGCCGCAGAAGGTCGTCGACGTGCTTGACCAGGACGCCGTCGTGCTGCCCCCTTGGGATCCGATGGGCGCACTGGCAAAGTAGTTAGCTGGCCAGCCAATTAGATTTTTTTGACGATAAATCAACAATTATCCTCAGCCACTTCTGCAGCTGACAGGTTTTCGGCACATGTGTGATTTTTACGGAGTGTTCGGCGCGCATATTGGGGAGGGAACTCCCGGAACGGAACGTGCTGGGATCAGTGTGATCTCTGAGTAGAAATATCTCTTGTCTGGTCAGATATAAAATGGCGGCTGGGGAGTCTTCGTATCGTCGCTCTTCTCTTGCTCTTGCACGGCTCTCTAGCTTCCTTACAATCCTACATTTATCTATCTATCTCTTTTTTCTTTCCAGATGGGTGCCCAGCAGCGGAACGTTGATCCGGAGAAGGACTTTGAGCCTCCCAACTTTACCATCAAGGAGCTGCGCGACTGCGTCCCCAAGCACTGCTTCGAGCGCGACACGCTGCGCTCGTTCAGCTACATCGTCTACGATCTCTGCGGCGTCGCGTTCCTTGCCTTCTGCGCATCGCACATCTCGATGCTGCCGCTGCCGCTGCGCATTCCCGCCTGGATTCTCTACTGGGCCTGCCAGGGCGTCGTCTGCACTGGTCTCTGGGTGATTGCCCATGAGTGGTACGTATCCCAATCCCAAACGAAAAAAAAAACTTTTTTCTGCTTGCTTGCATGCTTTACTGTTATCAATCGCCTGTTTACTGTTTGTTAGCTGTGGCGAACAAGAAACGTTCACGTATCCTGTTTTTTTTCTTTCCCTTCTACCAATTGTTCCCACCTCTCCCGATCAGTTTGGCTAATCTCCTTTGATCATGTATATATATATTGTAGCGGCCATGGTGCTTTCTCGGCGAACAGAACCGTCAACAACGTCACCGGATGGGTCCTGCACTCGGCTCTTCTGGTCCCGTTCTACTCGTGGAAGTACACGCACTCGCAGCACCACAAGAACACCAACAACATGACTCGCGATGAGGTCTTTGTCCCGCGCACAAAGTCGTTCCGCGGCCTGCAGGACAAGCCGTCGACTCCCTCGTGGATTACCGAGACTCTCTTTGAGGAGGCACCGGCATACCATCTGTTTAAGGTTGTTCTGCAGTCACTCTTTGGGTGGCCCAGCTATCTGATCCGCAATGCATCCGGCCCCAAGTACGCCCGCGGTGCTTCGCACTTTAACCCGAATTCGGTCCTGTTCAGGCCCGAGACCTTCTGGAACATTGTTATCAGTGACATTGGTCTGCTGATCGCCGGCAGCGTGCTTGCCTACTGCGGCTTCATGTACTCGGCTGCAACGGTCATCTGCTACTACGGCATTCCATACCTTGTGGTCAATTTCTTCCTGGTCACCATTACCTATCTGCAGCATACCGACGCCACCGTTCCCCACTACAGCGATGACTCGTGGAACTTTGTTCGCGGCGCCCTGTGCACCGTTGATCGCGACTTTGGGTGGATCCTCAATGTCTGCCTGCACCATATCAACGACACCCACGTCGCTCACCATGTCTTCTCGCAGATGCCCCACTACCATGCCCAGGAGGCAACCGAGCATCTTAAGAAGAAGCTGGGCAAGTACTACTACTACGACGACACCAACTTCTTCTATGCCCTGTACCACAACTATAGACACTGCCAGTTTGTCGAGGACTCTGGGGACGTTCTGTTCTTTAGAAACACGTCCGTTCCGGTCGTTTCGGTGACTGACACCAAGGACGAATAACGTACTTCGCCTTTATTATTCCTATTATTATTATTATTATTATTATTCAAAACATTCGCTTGGTAAAGCCACTTGCAGATGAGTTTTGGTGGTCCTTCTTGTACAGCCGATAGGCTTCGCGCAAATGTTCGGGTCGCAGCGGACCGTCATCGTCACCGCGCTCAGACTTTATCTGCACTGCAAGCTCGACGATCTCGCCAACAAACACTTTAGAAAATCCGGCAATGACAAACGACAGCGTCGACGATATTTGCTGGTTGAGAACATGGCTGCACAGCTTCTTGATGGCGCCCTTATTGAGTGCCGTTCTGCGATATACATCGTACCTCTGCTGCTGCTCATCTGTCATCTGGTCCAAGAGCTCTCTGACTTCGTCGTTGCTCTGCTGAATCAGCGTAATTGAGTCGTTCTCAATGCCCAAGGCTCCAGTTGGCGCATTGCCATCTCCATCACCGGCATCCTCATCGTCATCATCGTCTGCATGCTCACCGTCGCGTGCTGTGGACCCAGACCGACCTCTACCACCAGCCGTACTATCTACACCCTTAGCAGCCGGGCCTGCGTTGCTTCCACGCCGATCTCTCTTGTCTAAAGATGCCGTCTCGGCAACAGCAGCCGTTGCGCCGGGGATTGCCAGTGCATCTATCGAAATCGACATGCTCTGCGTTGCGCTACGCTGCCTTGTCGGTGTTGATGTGCCAGACCGAATCTTGCCCGCAAGCTTGCGTGCAGACGCTAGTGCTGGCGCGCCGCCACCTCGCCGTTTCTTCTGCCGCAATGCCGCTGCTGGCATAAGAGGTGCCAGCCGTGGTTTCTTCTTTCCCACAGCCTGCGATGCGTTGCTGTGACTAGCCGTTGGTGTTGATGTCCCCGACGCGGCTCTAGACGGATCTGATGACATGGTGTATGTACTTTGCAAATAAATAATGAAACTAATGATTTTTTAGAACAGGTCACAGCGGTCTTGGCAATGCAGCCTGTTTCGCATTTGCGTTACTGACGCCGTGATTGTGGGTTATTCAGCAGGGCTGCCTTGGTGCCAGATCCCTGTCAGCGCCTCTCACGCTCGCGCATTCGGCGTCTGCGGTTACGCTCCTCCTCTTCAAGTCGACGCTCCTCCTCCTCATCTTCTAATTTCCCCATCCTTGCGCTGATGCGGTCCTCGCGCATCAGCTGGGTTGCGGAAACTTCCATATCGTCGTCATCATCGTCGTCCACATCGCGATACCGCACCCCAAACATCTCTCGAATCGATCCAACACGGTACCCGTCACCGCCTTCCTCTTCTTCGTCATCAACAACAAAATCATCCAGCGAGTCGTAGTCGCTCTCGTCATCGTTGTTATCGTCTTCATAAGCGCGGCCATTCTGGCGTCTGCGACTTGCGCCGACGTTGGAGGGCATGGCTGATCTGCTCATAGCCCCACCACGTGCTCGGTTGTCAGCCCCATGTCTGTAAGTATCCCGCTCTCGAGATCTAAGCTGGCTACTGCCGCGAGAGTTTGACTGCAAGTTGCTGTCATGCGGCAGGCGAGATGAGGCAGCGGGTCTGCTTCTATTATCGCGACTATCGCGCGTGGCTGCCGGTGGAGGGCTTCTCCGTCTCTGAGCCGACGATAGCGATCCGTTTCGGCCTGACGGTTCCTTTCTTGCGGACAAAGACGCGTTTCTTCCTCCAGGGCAAACGCCAAACCGATCTATCTCGCGCTCTGGCGGTCTGCGAACAGGAGGGGGCTGCTTGCGGGATGCTGATGCTGGTGGTGGTTTCGATTTTGATTTGGTTCCTTCTGATGCTGATGCTGATGTCGTTGCTGGTTTCCGCACTGATGATATGGTCTCCTTTTGGCGAGTATACTCACGCGAAACGTTTGGTAAAGAAACCGGCTTTCGACCAACAGGTTCTCTACGACCATCTATGGCCAGACTTTTAGCAGCTACGCGCTCCGACTGCGGGGCCGTCTTTAAAGCAGGTCTTTTCGACTGCGAGCCGACTGCATCTCGAGCTACTGTAGGCGGCAGCTTTCTTTTGCCATCTGACGGCGATCTTGGACGCGCCGTTCTGACGGGTGATCGACTGCGGTCAATCTGGCGTCGAATGGCTGGTGTTCTGGGTGCTGGCGCCACCTGTGGCCTGCTTGCAGTTTTGATCGGTGCCGCACTCTTGCCTGAGGCAATGCTCATGAGCTGGTCATATGATAGTACCTGAGTCTTTGGCCGCTTAGGTGACGCTACCGACACAGAATTTCGAGACGCTGGCGTGGCTCGAGCAGGAGGTTTGGCAGCAGGTGCCTTTGTGTCAGCTCTACTAACAACTCTGATACCTGTGTTTCGAGAAGTTGTGCTCTGCTTTCGTGTAGATTCGCCAGCTCGCCCTGCTTCAATCCTCTCTCGCCGCCGCCGCTCCTGTGTCATCTTCTCACGCTCCTGACGCTGTCTTTCCTCTTCATCGCGCTGCTTTATACGCTCCTCGAGAACCTTTTCGCGTCGTTTTTCGCGCTGCTCACGCTCCCTGCTATTGTCGGAGCCCGCTATTGTGCCTGTGAACCGCTTGCGCTGCAGAGCCATTTGCTCCATGTCTGCAGTATTGCGCTCGGCGAGCTGCATAAGCCGGTCAAACTATAGCAACATGTTGCAGTGACGCACACTATTAGTATCCATCAAAACCCCTTCAAAGTTCACTACCTATTGTTCGGTTCCTACCTCTGAGGCCATTTGCAAATGCGACTTGAAATTATTGAAAGAAAAAGGTACAAAATGAATGAGAAAGCGTGCAAATGGAGAAGGAAAAAAAGACAAAAGCCGTTTTTGTGTTTGGACTGACCCCAATAAAATGGTGGCTTTATGGCTGTGCGATTTTGATGAAAAGTGAAAACGCTTTTTTCTTTTTTTCATTCTTTCTCTGTACTTTTGGTTTGCTAGACACATTTACGCTGGAATTCAAACGTATACTCTAAAGGCAACATAGGGATGTCTCTGCGGCAGAGCGATCGAATACAGCAGGGCACACCGCCAGTAGCGACAGCTCGAACACATAGCAGCAACGGCAAGCGGCTGCCGCGATCGAAACGAATATCTCAGGCAATCACAGCTCGCGACCTGACAACACTCAAGCTGCTGGCACGTACCGGGAGCGGATTCCAGTCAATACGGCTCCGTCGCAGAGCATGGTAAGCGGCTTGCTGAGGCCGTGCTAACGAGTCTGTGAGACACGGGCTAAAGTCACTACAATCTATCTATCTATCTATCTATCTATATAGGCCGCTACTGCTGAATTTTCGGTCGCTTACAGATTCGGGAAACCGTGCAGCAGCACACCCGGATGAGGGCCAGGTAGCCCTGGATATTCCACGGACGTGTCTTCCAAAGTCGGTCGAGTATAGGAGTGATGCGGAAGCTACAAAGCGGCGACAGGCTCAACTGAGCAATGTCGTGCAGTCAGTGCTGCGGAGCTATCCGTGGCTGAGCTACTATCAAGGGTTTCACGAGCTAACGCTCACATTTCTGAGCGTGTTTGGCAGTGAGCGTCCGGCAGTCGAAGCGGCCAAAATGGTGTCCCTTTTTCTTGTACGCGATGCAATGTCGAGCGACCTCGAAAATGTCCTCCAGCAGCTTCGTCTACTTTACGTAATACTCCAGGTCATCAGCCCCGAAATCCACGATCTGCTGACTGAGCTTGAAGTCCCGGCGTTCTTTGCCATCAGCTGGGTGCTGACCTGGTTTGCACACGATCTGGATGACTTTGGCGTTATCTGCCGGATATACGATTTCCTAATTACGATGCCGCCAATGCAGGTAGTGTACATGGCGGCGGCAATGCTCAAGCGCAACGAGGGCCAGATTCTGGGCTACGAGCGAGACTTTGCCACCGTACACACTGAGCTGTCAAAACTGCCCGGGCGGATAAGCAACTGGGACGAAATAATCGACGACTCGTACTATATGCAAATCGACTATCCTCCGACAAAGCTCCAGCACATGGGCAAGTGCCATCTTCCAAAGACTTCCGCTATCAATACATACGAGGCTACGTGGAAAAGGCTGGATCCAGCTCAACCCCTGAAGATCGAGTCGCTGCTCCCCGCGGTCAAAGGCGGGCGCCATCCACTCGATACTACCGGCACTGCCGAAACCCCGACAAAGAGCAACCGCATGGCCGGTGTCATCGATCTGACTGACACGGCTCAAAAGGCAAGGAATCTCGCGCTTCAGCACAAGTGGCCGCTGATGGTTGCTACAGTAGCCTCAGCGACTATGCTAATGTATGCGCTGCTTCTAATGCAGCAGCTTCAGCTTCACACGTAAAATGCACGGCGTTTATAATGTATAATTGTACAATGTGGATAAATGTCACCACCACTACACGGCCTATGCAAACAACAGAGATGAGAGCGACAGAACAACCAGATGGACCAGCTGCTTGAAAGCCATGCTGAACACAACGACCAGCCCGGCCCAGATAACATGAATGTCAAACAGCACGGATATGGCACTCGAGTGCGATGTGAAGACCAAAAAGTCAAGCAGCCACGGATAGTACGACTCGTTGTACTCCCAGATCACCAGCAGAATCATCAGGACCTTGCCAAAGCTCGAGATAATCAGCGCCGTCGACACGGTGGCCCACCACCTGACCTGCATAAGGCTGCGCTGGTGGATTGCGGATGCTAGCAGAATTCCAACAAGAAGTGACGCGGCATCGATGGCCGACAGTATCAATATAAACAGGTACTGCAAGGCAAATGAGTGCTGCTTGCCAAACAGCAGCTCGCTCTGGCCACGTAACCTGCCTCCCTCTTCAAGACGGAACCAGTCGATATAGACGCTGAATAGAATCAGCAAGATGCCCAGCTTTCCAACGTTCTTCTCGATAGATGCCCTGCGGAATTCGAGCTTGTTGACAAGCAGGTGGCGGTACACCTGGGGCTTGTGCAGAAGCATGTCGATAAACATGATAATTACATCGTGCTCGACATACTTGTCGGCAAAGCTCTTGCAATGCTCGCACTGTGTAAGCCGGATGTGACCGATACCGTACTCGGTGTATAGGCTAGCAACTGGGTGCCCACACTCAATGCAGATCTGCCGAACTGAGACTACCGACGGCGACTCTGCCATCAACGGCGAGTGTGGCGTCTCTACAGAGATATAGAAACAGAAGACAATATATCGAGGCACACAATATCCTTTAGTCGCCAGAAATAGTGCTGTTTTTGCCGTATACAAATGTTCTGTTTTGCATCCTTACGTGGCCCAAATGTCAATGCAAAGGCTGTCAGAACAAGAATGACAACCAGTGCAAACAAGACTCGGCGTTGTGGATCGTCGAGGATATGGCACTCGCAGCCCATTCGATTGCAGTTAATTATGCCAGCTTCATTGCCAAGAGTTCCGACTGTCGTTGCGCTGAGCGTGCATATGAGCGTATGGACGTAGTGCCTCCCAGGAAGAAGCAGCAGCGATTTCTCAAACATGCCAGTCAAGAAGAGTGTCAAGAATAGACTGAAATGCGACAAGGAGGAGGTGGAAGAAGAATGCAGATATCATCCGTAGACCGCAGTGACTGTTGCCTGGATTGTTGCAAGTAGCGCTATGAGATTTTTAGTTATGGCGAAAGCATCAATGCAGGTGACTCAAAACGGGATGGGGAGTGATGAAAAATCTGGTTAAAATTCTTTTTTTTGTCTTTCATTTCGCTTTGCGATATTTGTTGTCTTTTCTCTCGCTCTTATTTTTTTATTCGTCATTGTCGTCCAAGTAGTGAAATGTCATCGAATCCTACGTCTCAGGAGGCGCTGGCCAGTAGCCTCCAGCAAACACTGAGCCCGAATGCACACGAGCGCAAGCAAGGTACGTCGTTGTCCACGGGCTTGTTTATTGAATGGGCAACTTTAAACAAATAACAAATGCAAGCTGACATTAAAAGAAAAAAATCAATCAGCTAAATCCCGCGTTTCACCAACGTGTACAATGTGTAGCCGAGCAGTTCCTGGACTCCATCGAGCAGACCCCGCACTTTGTTGTGCCCATTCTGCAGCTTGTGAACAACCAGGCAACAAACGAGAACATTCGGTTTGCGGCGGCGCTGTACTTTAAAAACTTTGTCAAGCGCCGCTGGCCGCAGAACGAGGACACGGAGGACACGCTGTCTGTTGAGGACCGCAAGGCAGTCAAGAGCGAAATTGTGTCGCTGATGATAACGGTACCAAAGCGTCTGCAGCTTCAGATTGGTGAGGCCGTGTCGATTATTGCCGAGAACGATTTCCCCGAGGAGTGGCCCGAACTAATTAGCACGCTCGTGTCGAAGCTGTCGGCGACAGACTACCATATAAACAACGGCATTTTGCAGACGGCGCACACGGTATTCCGGGAGTGGAGATCGGCGTTCAGGTCGGACCGTCTGTACTCGAAAATCAACTACGTGCTGAGCCAGTTCACAGATGCCTACCTGCAAGTATTTGTGACCACCGATCGACTTATTGGCGAGCATGCGGGCAATGGGGCTGCGCTCAAGGTGCTATTGCACTCGCTTATGCTGCTTTGCCAGATTTACTACGACCTTAACTGCCAGGACCTGCCTCCGTTCTTTGAGGACAACATGGGCCAGTTTATGCAGACGTTCCACAAATATCTTGTGTATTCCGATCCTGCTGCCGAGTCGGACGACGATATACCTGGCGATGTGGAGGAGGTCAAGGCCAGCATTTGCGAAATCATCGACCTGTATGCCCAGCGCTACGAGGAGGATTTCAAGCAGCTGCCGCAGTTTGTCGAGACAGTGTGGAGCATGCTGACCACGGTGAGCCCGTCGCCCAAATACGACATTGTTGTTAGCCGAGGCATGTCCTTCTTGTGCACAGTCGTCCGCAATCCGCGCCATCGTGGTCTGTTTGCTACCAGCGAGTCGCTACAGCTGATCTGTGAGCGCATCATTATCCCAAACACAGCGTTGCCGACAAACGACGAGGAGCTGTTTGAGGACGACCCATTGCAGTTTGTGCGTCGCGACGTCGAGGGCTCCGAGGCTGGCAGCCGTCGCGAGGCCGCCGCATCACTGATTTCCGGTCTTTTGGATCAGTTTGCAACCGAAACTACACAGGTGATGTCGCAGTACATCCAGAAGGGTCTTGCGCAGTATGCAGCCAACCCTGTAGCCAACTGGCGCGACAAGGATGTTGCGCTATTCCTGGTGACATCAGTGGCTGTTGTGGCATCTGTTGGCTCTCTGGGTGCTACACGCGTGAACTCGCTGGTCGACACTACGGACCTTTTCCGCACACAGGTTGTTCAGCATCTGCAGAATGTTGAATCCGACGCGTCGGCGCCCATTCTTAAGGTCGATGCGATCAAGTATGTCATCACGTTCCGTAGCCAGCTTCCGCATGAGCTGCTTGCCCAGGCGCTGCCGCTTCTGTCGGCTCATCTCGCACATCCCGATACGGTGGTTGCCACATATGCAGCAATTGCAATCGAGCGTCTTCTAGTTCTGAAGAGAGACGGGTTGCTGCTATTCGCGCCGGCCAAAGTCGAGCCGCTGGCACAGACTATGCTGGGTCATATTTTTGGTATCCTGGATCGCGCGGACTCGCCACAGCGACTGGCAGAGAACGACTATCTGATGAAGGCTGTTATGCGTATCATCCTTGCTACGCGCACAAACATCCTGCCTGTGGCACCTGCAACACTGGCTAAGCTCGCCAGTATTTTGGCTGAGGTTGCCAAGAACCCGAGCAACCCACGCTTCAGCCACTTTATGTTTGAGGCGATTGCTGCACTGGCACGGTTTTCGTGCGCAGCAGAGCGCAGTGCCATCGACCAGTTTGAGGCAACGCTATTCCCGATTTTCCAGAGCATCCTGCAGGAGGACGTGCTCGAGTTTATGCCGTATCTGTTCCAGATCCTGGCGCAGCTCCTGTCTGTGCATCAGGGCACAGGCGGCCTGCCCGATGCATATGCCAGCCTGCTTGCGCCGCTGCTGCAGCCGTCACTATGGGTATCTCAGGGCAACATCCCTGCACTGGTCCGGCTTCTGCAGAGCTACCTGCAGATTGGCGGTGCCCAGTTGGCGGCTGGCGGGCAGCTGCAGCCGATCCTTGGCGTTTTTCAGCGACTGATTGCATCTCGCACAAACGACCAGCATGGATTTGCACTGTTGCTTGCAATCACGCAGTTTGTGCCCGTGGATACGCTCAAGCAGTACATGAAGCCGGTTCTTACTCTGTGTCTTACACGCCTGCAGACCTCGCGTACAAAAAAGTTTACGCGCGACTTTGTACACTTTGTTGCAGCTGTCATGTGCATTGGCAGCCAGGATGGAACGGGCATCAACATGCTATTCGACGTTATGGATGCGATCCAGCCGGGTCTTCTGGCCACGCTGCTGGGAAACGTGTTGCTGGAGGCCCTGCCGCTGGTTATCGGCCGTGTCGAGCGCAAGACCACTGTCGTCGGATTTTCGCTGATGGTCGTCTCGTCTCGTTTCCAAGCGACGCCCGCGTACGCACCGCTGACCGGGCCTGTGCTCAAGCAGCTGGCGACTATGCTGATGGACACGACTGTGAAGGATGCAAAGTCAGATGCGGTCACGAGCGCCACATCAGCATCCGCTGTGGCTTCGGACGAGGATCTGGATTCGCTCGAGGTTGAGGCGTCTGGCTACCAGGCGGCATACGCCAAGCTCGCCACACTGGGCGAAATCAAGATCGACCCGTGCCCGCAGGTTACCAACGCCGCAGTCGGCATGGCCCAGATCCTGCGCCCGGTCCAGGCACTGCTTGCAGGCGCGATCCAGCAGCTGCCAAGCGACCAGGCCCAGTTCATCATGTCGACTCTCAGTAGTCACTAAAATGAGGAGGATCACATGAGCACCTTTTTATCTCAGAATACACGTGATTGAAGTTCATGAAACGAGGGGATTCAGTGGAGGAAATCCCGCACGATGGTCATAGCAATGACTTCTCCTCTCTGGCCGACACCCTTTTTTCCTTCTTTTTCTGCCTCTGCACTTTTTTTAACTGGAATTACCTCTTCTCATTTTCAGCTTTTGAGTTTTTGGATAGCAGCCGCATAAAGAGCACGCCCAGCATTGCCAGCCGGAATTGTTTGTTTAGATAAAGCGAGCCGTTTCGTCTTCCCCCACGTTCTGTATAAAGCGCCTTGTAGGCCAATACACTTCTTTTGACACTTTCCTTTGGCGGGAATTTGCAAATTTCGACCAACACAGTGCACCAGCACTTTCTTTCCGATACCTTCTTTCCGATACACACCGAACAACAGACGCACCAACTGCAGTCTTTTCTTGTGTCTTTGTTCTTGCTGCCCCTTTGTTATAAAGAACTAGTGCACTTTTGCATCCCGATACTTTCCTGCTTTCTTTCTCTCCCTCTCTCACACCTTCACCCACCTACTCTCTTTTTGCTTTTTTTATTGAAAAAGAGGATACCCAGACAAACCGCCCAAGTAATATAGAACAAGTCCAATTAAAAAAGAGGGGGAGAAAGCTGTGCCTTTTCCTATTGTTCTCTCTCTCTCTCTGCTCTGTTCTCTGTTCTCTGCCCTCTCACATACGCACATAGGCATATTCTGTTTATTCTGCCATTTCTCTTTTTTTTTCCCCTCTATACTCTCTCTTATTTGCAACGTCCCAGACGCATTATTGCACCTCCGGTTGTTATATATACCCTCTCTGGCTAATGGCAGCGCATTTCGGATTCGGCGCATACCCTGCTGTGTACTCGCCCACGATGGATGATACGTCGGACCAGTGGATGTTCAGAAAGGAGGACCTGCTAGCCATCCCGTCAAACACATCGAGCACATACTCTTCACCCGGAAGCAAGCACGGCTCTCCGGATACGCAAAACTGGCGCACTCGTGGATGCCTCTTCATCTACAACGTCGTCAAAAATTTAAACCTGTAAGTAAACCTCTATTCGCTACCATGCGAGCCAAAGCGTTCGCTCTCCGACTCCGATGCACAGTTTACCTGGCTGATGATGAAATGAGCAGGCCGCCTGCTCATTCATGCATGATTTTATCTACTTTTCTATTGTGTGCGTAAAGCTTGCCTGACCGCAGCCAAGCCATGTTATCAGCACGATATGCGCTAATTTCGCCTATCTTTGCATTCCGATTTGTATAGACGTCAGGCCGTCGCATCTACCGCCTGCGTATATTTCCACCGGTTCTACATGCGTCAGTCGGTAACCCGGTACCACCAATATGTAAGTACGATACAACGAACCTGGCCGCAGTCCTTGTGCCCCTCCTTTCCCCCTTTCTCTCTTTTAAAAAAATTACTGCTGCAATTCTCTCTGCACCCTTCCCGCTTGGTCACCCACTCCCCCTCTCCTTTTATTTCTTTATCGATATTTGTGTGAGAAATTTGTGTGTATTGGTGACTTTATATCTAGAGCAGTAGTGCTCGTAAATCGTGTCAAAGATGAAATCAACACACGGGGAAATATGGTCTTTATTGAAGAAAAAATGAAACTGCCGTTACTGCATTATCTCCTAATCACATATCTGACAATTGCACATGTAGGAAATTGCCGGGGCATGTGTGATGATAGCGTCAAAGGTCGAGGAGCACCGGCGCAGTCTGAAGGAGATATCCAAGGCGTGCGCGATGGTCGCCATGAAGGGCAATCCCCAGTCGGAGCCTGGGGTTGTGGAGAAGTGGCAGCGCCTGCTTAGGAACCGCGAAGTAGTGGTTCTTGAGAACTGCTGCTTTGACCTCGATATCACGCATCCGTATGTGTTCATCGACACCTTGGCGATGGAATACGGCATTCCCGTGTTTATTGCCAATAGCGCTACGGCATACGTCAACGATACTATGCGGTCGCCAATTTGCCTTCTTTACAAGCCCGAGGTCGTTGCGGTGGCTGCATTGTACTTTGCCATGAGCGCGCATAAGTGGAGCTTCAATGAGTGCATATTCGATTCGCGCCTAGTCAAGCTACCAGCCAATGCTCGACGTGAGGCCGAGGCGTGCATCATGGATATCCTCGACTTTTACAGCTCCGAGGCAAAGGCTGAAAAGGTTGCTTTCAAGCAGCAGCAGCAGCAGCAACCGCAGCAACAGCAGCAGCAGTCTCGCAAGGCTTGATCACTCTGGATACAATCCTGGACAAATCGCTGCACACGCACGTTCCTGCTAGAGATAATCTCCATTCTAGCAGGACAGCATATTTATATTTTTGGATATCTTCGTCCAAAGTATAGTTGTACATTTACTCAAAATAATACTTTCTTCAACATTTGACACCTGGCTATATTTGCAAACAAGCCGATTATGTGCCGTAGCCTTGTAAGCATACATATAAACAAAAGCACAATGCTATTTCCGGAAGACAAATGAGAGAGAGAGAGAGAATAGGCGAACGAGCAGGCGTGGAGAGCGCGTATGCGGCAGGCACAATCGGCAGAGGCCACACAAGGAAGGACTGTGCATGGCTAAACAAGAGAAAGCAGCTGGGGTGGTGGTGGTGGTGGTGCTTTGGCGGATATCGACGGAATCACATCCGTTCACACACTTACAACCTGTGTGAGAACAACAGCGGTAGCAGAATCGTGGTTGCATCACTGGGTCCTACTGCTCACACCATCGAGAACCGCCCTACCACGCTGGAATTTGGGGGAGCGAAATGAGCCTCATGCGCTCCCTGTATTTATTTTAGGCAGCGAAAACAACAACAACAAAAGCGGATGGAGACAATGCCCTCATTTCAGGCACAGTTGTTGTCTCGATGGCTGTTGTGCGTCCAGCACATTATCATCGCTTGGGTGTATACTGTGTTTTCTCGTTGACGGAACCAGATGGAGAAAGAAAAATCGAGGGATGTGTCTTCGTCGAACTTCTCGGGACCTTTTTTTTCTTTCTTCCAGGTTCTTCAGTCTCTTTGCTTTATAGTCTATATACACCCGCATATATGCGCACCCGTCTCGTAGTAATAGTCAAAGCATAAATCCTAGTTCTACGCTATATCGCCGGTGCATATATGCACTGCTCCCTCCATCTCTGTTATTAATATTATCCCTTGCTATTTAGCACCCGTTTATTGTTTTTTTTTACTGAAAGGAAAGCGACAACATGTCCCAGCCGCTGCCCAACGACGACCTGGCGCGTCTGCCCGACGCCGGGAACATGGACCCAGAGGAAATCGTCAACATTGTTGTGAAGCGCTTCGAGCGCCGTCCACAGGGTCATCCATACACCAACGTTGGCACTCGCGTTCTGGTTGCTCTTAACCCGTTCGAGGCCCAGGACGCATCCTCAGACGACTCTGCTATGCGCTATGTTGACGACTACCGCGACACGTCGCCGGAGCGTCCCGAGCTTGCACCGCATGTGTTCAAAACCGCCGAGCAGGCATACCTTCATATGCGCCAGACTGGGCTCAACCAGAGCATGCTGTTCATGTAAGTGCTATATTAAACGCCCTCCTGACCTTGCACTCTACTATATGTGGAGTACGTATACACATATACACCGACCAAATGACCTCGTCCTTGTTGCAACCAATGGCAACAAGATCTCTTTCTATTTTTGGAGAGAGTATCTTGAAGCACACATCCATACAAGGGAGCATATTGGTTGCTGTGGCTTGCACTCGTTTCAATCAATACGGGTGCAGCAATAGTAGGCGCACGTCCAAAATAAAAAAGGTTCACAGGACATTGTTGTTGCTAAATCTCTCACATCATATACCATGTAGCGGTGAGTCTGGAAGTGGCAAGACCGAGCAGCGTCGCTTAGCGTTCCGCTTCTTTTCGCTTCTGCGCACCCACTCAAAGAAGGACGTCAAACTCTTTGTCAGGCTTCAGCAGGGCGATATTGTGCTCGAGGCATTTACAAATGCTCGCACCACCTCGCATGGCAACGCATCGCGCGTCGGTACCTACACGGAGCTTCAGTTTGATCAGCGTGGCCGCGCGGTCGGCGCGAAGACCCTGACGTACCTGCTCGAGAAGGCGCGCGTTACCGACACCTCGCCCGAGGAGCGCAACTTTCATATCCTGTACTACCTGGCTAATGGCGCATCGAGCGAGAACCGTGTTCACTTTGGCATGCCCACCGACATTGCGTCGTTTGAGTACCTGAGCAACTTTGGTCCCGCCCAGCGCATGTCCAACATCAACGACATTGAGCAGTTCACCGATCTTTGCACGGCGATGAAGCACGTTGGTCTGCACAAGCGCTACCAGCGCCACATCTTTTCGGTTCTTGGTGCGATTCTGAGCCTTGGTAACCTGATGTTCGTCTACGAGAGCCAGGATGGTTTTGACTCGGCGGTTGTCAGGAACACCGACCTGCTCCACCAGGTCAGCAAGGTTCTGGGGGTCGACCCGATCTCGCTGGAGACTGCACTTACAAACAAGACACAGGTTGTCGGAAACGAGTCCTGCACAGTGTACCTGGACGACAAGGGCGCCTCGGTCCGTCGTAATGAGCTGGCTCGCGGTCTGTACTCGCTGCTGTTCAACTGGGTTGTCGAGTTTATCAACAGCCGCTTCTGTCGCGAGGACTCCGAGCGCGAGTCCTTTATCGGCATGCTGGATTTCCCCGGGTGGCACTTGCAGCGTCGCAACAGCTACGAGCAGCTGTGTACCAACTATGCCAATGAGCGCATCCAGCACTTTATGTTTCACCAGGTCTTTGAGGTGGGCAACGACGACTATGCGGCTGACAGCCTTAAGAGCGGCCCGCAACCTGTAGACTTCCCCGACCGCACAGAGTGTCTTGACCTGTTCATCAAGGGCAAGTCCGGCCTGTTCTTCATCATGGATCGCCAGGCTAGCGAGATTCTTGGCAAGGGGACGTCGGCCAACGCTGCTTCGAAGAAGGGAAAGAAGAAGAACCGCAAAGACTCGATGAGCTCAATGGGCGAGTTCTCGGCCGATGTCGACGAGCGCATGGCCGCCTTCCAGCTGCTCAGTGCCTTTAACAAACACCACTCGGGAAAGTCTGGAGATAACAACCAGTTCTACCAGACGGTCGACAGCAAGAACGAGATGAACAGCTTTACCGTGTCGCACTTCTGGGGCCAGGTCACCTATGACATTGAGGGCTTTGTTGACAAGAATCTGGACCAGCTCAGCTCAGACTTTGTGGCACTTTTCCGTGGTGATGGTTCTGCAGAGAGCCATGGCAGCCGCAGCGAGTTTATTTCAGGTCTGTTCACTGACAAGTCCGTCGCGACTGAGGTTCACCCGCGTAACGAGAAGACGGTCGTCCAGGCCCAGGCGCTGGCCGTGCCCACGCGTGCCCCTTCAATGCATCGCAATCGCAACAAGCTCCCGGCCTCGCGCATCAAAAAGGTCGGATGCTTGGCGACCCAGTTCAACCGTGCAATCTCTGAGCTTATCGCCACACTCGAGGAGACGCTGCCCTGGTTTGTCGTGTGCATCAAGTCCAATGACCAAGCCAAGCCCGGATGGGCTGATGCACGCAAGGTCCTTAACGTGGTTAAGGGCTTTGCCCTCGACGACGTCGCCAATCGCAAGCGTGTTGAATACGCTGCGACGATGCTGCAGTCAGACTTCTGCGAGCGCTACGGGCTGGTTATATCTGAGCACGCACCAGATGTATCTCGGCACGGCGACCCGCAGTCCAAGTGTGCTGCCCTCAAGCAGGCTCTTGGTCTTGACGACAGTGCCATGGCGCTTGGCACGACCAAGGTGTTTATGGACTTTGAGACCTGGCGTCGCATTGACGACCCCGTCAGAGCCCGCGAGCGTGGTGCACACGTTGGCGATGACGAGCATCAGACGCAGCTGGGCGATGACAAGATGGGTCTGGATGTCATGAAGCACACTCTGGCTAACGAGAGCAGCGCCGGCGTCAGCTTTAACCTGGGAAACGAGAGCGACATGTATGCGCGCGCTCTTAAGGAGCGTGCTGTCGACAACGATACCCGCTCGTTCTACTCCGACGACGAGGCCTACCAGGACATGCTCAACAAGGATGGGTTCTCGGATATAATGAGCGAGGGAGGCGGCTACAACACTGGGTTCTCGGATGTCCTCAGCAACGCTGATCGCGGCGATTACAAGGAGAGCATCGATGACGAAGACAGCACCGGCATGAAGTCAGTGTCTACAGTGCGTCGCGTCTGGCTGTTTGTGGTAGGCCTGTCCACCTGGATGGTCCCAAGCAAGGTTATCTCGTGCTGTGGAAAGCGTCGCCGGAAGGACGAGCAGACTGCCTGGCGCGAGAAGCTGACACTCTGCCTGCTCATCTTCTGGAGCTGTGGCTTTGTAATTTTCTGGATCTGTGGTCTCGGCCTCATTCTCTGTCCTCACCAGAACGTGTACTCCATCCAGGAGCTCGGAGGCCACAACTCGGCCAAAGATGCGCTCATTGCAATCCGCGGTGAGGTGTTTGACATCCAGGACTTTACGCACATGAACATCAACTTCAAGTATCTGGTCGATCACAACTACCTCGGCCGCGATCTATCGGACATATTCCCGCTGCAGCTGTCGTTTGTCTGCCCATTCTCAAACATGGATCCGCGCCTGGCCACCCAGGACAAGCCGGTGCTCTATTCCGAGGGGTACTATCACGACCAGCGCTGGTGGCGCCATCCGACTGACAAGGGCTACAACTACTACCAGTACCGTCTGATGCGCATCATGCGCCAGAACTATGCCAAGGGCCACATCGCTGTTGATCCCGGACTGCTTCGCCAGCAGGCTGCAGGTACTGCCAAGGGCACGACTGGCCAGAATCTGGCTCGCTGCATTATCAACGGCGAGATCTTTGACCTGACCGACTACCTTGCGTCTAATGGTGCTCCCTACGTTGTCGTTCCCGATGGTCAGAGCAACTCGAGTAGCTTCAACCGCCAGTTCCTCGACTCGAATGTTGTCACAATGTTTGAGGAGAAGAAGGGCAAGGATATCACCGAGGACTGGAATGCCTACTTTGGATCCAACACCAACATGCGCAACCTGCACTACCAGTGTCTGCGTGGCGCCTTCTATGTCGGCAAGGTTGATGAGCGCAAGTCGGCTAGGTGCTATGCCGCCAACTACCTCCTCCTGGCCGGCTCGATTGCCCTGGTTTCGGTAATCTTCTTCAAGTTTATTGCTGCGCTCCAGCTGAGCAGCCGTCGCGAGCCAGAGCCCGGAGATCGATTTGTGTTGATGAACGTTCCCTGCTACACCGAGGGCGAAGAGTCACTCAAGAGCACGATTGACTCGATGGCCAAGACAAAATACGACGATAAGCGCAAGCTGCTCTTTATTGTCTGCGACGGAATGATCATGGGCTCAGGAAACGACCGTCCGACGCCGCGCATTGTGCTCGACATTCTGGGAGTCGACCGCGACCAGGACACCGAGGCACTGAGCTATATTGCTCTTGGTGAGGGTTCAAAGCAGCATAACATGGCCAAGGTCTACTCGGGACTGTATGAGGTCTCAGGCCATGTCGTGCCCTATCTGGTCATTGCCAAGTGCGGCACGCCCCAGGAGCGTACTCGCCCTGGCAACCGTGGTAAGCGCGACTCGCAGATCATGCTCATGGCGTTCTTCAACAAGGTGCACTTTGACCTGCCGATGACGCCGCTCGAGCTCGAGATCTACCACCAGATCAAGAACGTAATCGGAGTCAGCCCCACCCACTACGAGTACGTTCTTATGATTGACGCCGACACTGTCGTGATGCCCGACTCGCTCAACCGCATGGTCCGCTCGATGCTGCACGACGTCAAGATCATGGGTCTCTGCGGCGAGACTAGACTGGCCAACGCCAAGAGCTCGTGGATCACCATGATGCAGGTATATGAGTACTTCATCTCGCACCACCTGACCAAGGCTTTCGAGTCGCTGTTTGGGTCTGTTACCTGTCTTCCAGGCTGCTTCTGCATGTACCGCATACGCTCGGTTGACGGCAGACCGCTGCTGGTTTCGAAGGAGATTATTGCCGACTACTCTGAGAACACGGTTGAAACGCTGCACATGAAGAATCTGCTTCACCTGGGTGAGGACCGTTACCTGACCACGCTTATGCTCAAGCACTTCCCGTACTTCAAGAACAAGTTCAACTCGGAGGCCATATGCATGACCAACGCGCCCGACTCGTGGAAGGTTCTCATGTCGCAGCGCCGTCGCTGGATCAACTCGACGGTCCACAACCTGTTTGAGTTGGTCTTCTTGCCTCAGATGTGCGGTTTCTGCTGCTTCTCGATGCGCTTCGTTGTGTTTATTGACCTGATTTCGACCATCATCATGCCTGCGACGATGGTCTACCTGGCATACCTGGTTTACCAGCTGACAAACCCCGACTCGACGACGTCGTACATCTCGCTCTATCTTCTTGCAGCTATCTACGGCATGCAGGCGCTGATCTTTATCCTGAAGCGTCAATGGCAGCACATCGGCTGGATGATTGTCTACCTGCTGGCCATTCCGTTCTTCACGTTTGTCCTCCCGGTGTACTCGTTCTGGCACTTTGATGACTTCTCGTGGGGTAACACTCGCATGGTCGTCGGCGAGTCTGGCCGCAAACATGTCTATACTGTCGACAACGAAAAGTTCGATACGTCGACTATTCCTGTGCGCAAGTGGTCTGACTACGAGCAGGAGCTGATGTGGGAATCTGGGACGCCTTCGCAGTACGGATCCGATATTGGGTCGCGTCAGGGTGGTGGCGGCGGTGCTATGAGTGCTGCACGCCCCGGGTCTGCTGTTGGTAACTACCCCAAGTCGATGAGCAACGCATTCCCGGGCGGTCCGTTCGGCGGCGCATACGCCGGCTCCAACACTGCATCGGTCTACATGGACAACGGCTTTGGCTACAACTCCAACTCGGCTGCTAACATGACGTTCCGCAGTGGCATGCCGCTTGTCGGAACCGCTGGTCCGCTTGGAACACCGGGTGGCATGCCTGGTCTTATCTCCCAGTCCGGTCGAGCCACGCCTGTCATCGGGTCACCATCTGCACATGCGTACAGCGGCGATGCCTACGACGTGATGAGCTACGCGGCCGGCAGTTCGCCGCCCATGCCGCAGGGCGAGTTCCCGCCTGTGGCTGCTACGTTCGCAATGCCCGGAACCATGCCACCCGCGTACGATCCGCGCACCAGTCAGATGATGGTTCCGCAGGGAACCCCACCGATGCAGACTGTGCCCAACTTTGGCGCCCAGCATATGATGAACCCGCAACGTGCAGCCTCTCCGGCGATGGCAATGAACGGAGGTCTGCCCGAATACTTTGGACAACAGGGCCATGGCCAGGGCAATGCATCCATGGTGTTTGGTGGCCAGGCGCCGATGCAGCAGATGGGCGGTGGCAGCAGCAGTATCACTGTGTCGGATGAGGCTATTGCCAGCCATGTCGCCAACATCATTGCGACTGCCGATCTGATGACTACGTCCAAGAAGCTGGTCCGCGAACAGGTGGCTCGTGACCTGGGTCTGCCGTCTGATGAGGCCAAGGCGCGCCAGCCGTTTATCAACTCGTGCATCAATGCCGAGCTTGCCAAGCGCACGAGCTAGTCGTTTCTGCTGTTTAGTGCAGCACCTTTTCTTTGACTCAAATTTTCAGTTTTTCTTTACTAATAACTCTTAGCATTTTGATATCTATCTGCGCTTGCCTCCACGGCTGCTGCCACCCTTGCCGCCACGGCTGCTGCCACCACGCCCACCACGGCTGCTTCCACCACGGCTGCTTCCACCACGACCGCCGCGGCCTGCACTACCGCCCCGTCCACCGCCTCGTCCACCACGACTGCTACCGGCCTTATCTGCATGACGACCAGTCTTTGCAACGCGCTTTTCCTTGAGGATACGTTCCTTGCGAATCTGCTCCTTTGTCTTGAGCTCGTTCTTCGCGGCTGGCTGTTTGCCTGAGGAACCAGAGTTGGACTTCTTGCCACCCTTGTTTCCAAAACGACCCTTCTTGTTGCTCTCGTCGTCGCTGAACTGGACGGTGCCCTTGTATCTATCGTTCTGGACTTCTCCAGATTCACCGCTCTCCTCATTCGCTTTGCGCTTGCGAAGCTTTTGCTCGTAGCCGATAGCCAGGGGATCCAACGGCTTGGCTTCGGTGATCTTTGTGTGCTGGAATCTGCCGTTCACATATCTGCCGCCACTCGCCCTCGAAGCAGCATTTGCCATTTCCTGCTCGCCGGTACGCGGCATGCTGGTCTTGGTCTTCTGCTCCCAGTTCTTAAAAGTGCCCGCTTTAAACGACGCTGGTAGCAACGTGCCGCTCTCGGTCTTGATCAGCTTCTTGTTGTCCGAGCCTATGCCTACGCCGCGGACAAAGTTCTTCTTCTTCGAGTCCCACCTCAGGATATTCTTCGCCTGCTTGGCATGCTGCATGGCCAGGAGCGACTCGTTCTCGTCGCCGTTGACGGACACAATCGCATTCTGCGCCTGCTCAATAAACGTTCCTGTGTTCATTGCGTATCCGCGCTCGGTATTGAGATCCGTCTTGGTGTACGGGATATAGAACTCGTCGTCGCGGTAGGCGCTTCCGTTTTTCGGATTCAGCAGATCATCCAGAGTCTTGCCTCCGGCAGCCTTCTTTGGGGTCTTTGGCTTGCGGCCGCTGGTGGCGGCTGCCGGCGCTTTGCTGCTGTCGTTGTCGTCGTCGACATCCATGCTGTCATCGTCAAACCGTGCCATCGGATCATCCATCTTGCTGCGTGTCTCCTTCGTCTTCTGGATAAAGGTCTGCGACGACATGCGATAGTTCTGCATAATCAGACTAGCGGTGGTCGTGTGCTTGACTCCGCGGGCGCCAATCTCAAATACAGTCTCGTTGGGACGGAATCCAGACAGGCTGCGCAGCATCTCCATGCGCGTCTTCTCCTCGGGGTCGATCTTGTCATGTAGCAGGATGTGCGGCTCTGAGAACGAGTCTGCAAGGCCGATCTCCTTGGCACGCTTGTAGCTCTCGCTGGACGCAGTCTGTTTGCTCTTCCGATAGAGCTTGCTTCCATTGAGCGCCGTTGTGTGCATGCCCTCGATGTTGACGTCGCACTTTACCATTTGTTCGACCCATTCGTTGTCCAGGTCGGTAAGCTCGTGTGGAAACTGGCCAAACACGATCTCCTTGGTAAAGTCCGGCGTCCGGTTGTTCTTTGTGTAGACCGTCGAGCCCAGATGCAAGGATCTGCCGAGGAACAGCTGGAGGTCCAGAACGTACGGAATCTCGTCGCTAGTTACAAGCGAGTACGCCCAGCCCCGACGTCCTGCACGAGCGACACGGCCAACGCGATGAACAAAGACTTTGCTTGAGTCAACAAAGTCGTAGTTGACAACATTCTCGAGGATCGGGATATCGATACCACGGGCAGCAACGTCCGTGACAACTAGAATGTTGGTCTTTGCAGCGGCGAAGCGCGAAATCTGGATTTTGCGCATGGTCTGGTCCAGCGAGCCGTAAATGTGCGAGACTGAAAACCCTGCTTCGGTAAGCAGCCCATTAAGATACTCGACATGGTGCTTTGTGGACGCAAAGATGATCGTCTGGCACTTTGTCCGCGGCGCATCGTCCCTCTCCGCCTTGTCCTTGCGCGGTCGGTTGCCGAACCTGTGCCATGCCTTGCTTTTTATCGACTTGTCGGTATTAACAGGGATCCCAATGATATCGCGCAAAAGGAAGATCAGGGCGCCGTCCTTGTGCTCGTGCTTTACGTTGAAGAATGCCATTTCGAGATCCTGGCTAATCTTCGACTCGACGTCTAGGCGGATAAGCTCTGGATCCTGGAGACCTGCCTTGGCAAAGTCGACCAGAGTTGCTGGAAGCGTGGCCGAGAACAGCAGCGTTTGGCGGTTCGCTGAGAGGCGAGCCATGATCTCTCGCAGCTGGACGGCAAAACCAAGTTCGAAAAGACGGTCCGCCTCGTCAAAGACAATGTACTCGACTGTAGTCAGGTCCAGGTTCATCTCGACGATCAGATGAAGAAGACGGCCAGGCGTTGCGATAATGATATCGGGGTTCGACGCCATAATGCCAAACTGGTCCTCAAGGCTGTCACCTCCGACAATCGGCACAGCACGCAAGTCTGTGAACTTGGTAAAGTCCTTAGTGACCTGATGCGTCTGCAGGGCCAGCTCTCGACTTGGCGACAGGATAATTCCTCTGGCACCAACCCTGACCGAATGCGCCTTGAGGCGGTGGATCATTGGGATCAAGAATGCCGCCGTCTTTCCCGAACCCGTGCGTGCCATACCGACAACGTCCCTGCCCTGCATGATGACTGGGATTGTCTTGCGCTGAATCGGCGTCGGTACCTTAAACCCCTTATTTATAACTGCGCGGAATAGCGGCGGGTGAAGCCCCATCGACTGGAAACCTCCTGACTTCTTCTTCTTGCGATTATGCGCAACAAGAGAGCGCTGGATCGACTCGTCATCGCTATCGCCTGACGCGTTCTCGGCATTAGCCATATCTGAAGGCAGAGTACTCTCAATCCGCGCCGAGGTCTTTTTGGGCTTGGTGGTGCTGGGCACAGTGTTTGTCTGCGGGATCAGCGCCGAAGTCAGATCAAAATCGCCATCGCTGTCACTGCCCATGCTGTCGTCGTGGCCCTTCATTTTTGGGAGGTATGCCAGTGGGTTCTCTAGTAGTGTGAATGTAGTATTTACGCTGGAATGAGCAACAAGGCGGACAGAGAAGCAAAGTGCCAGCAAGCTTCTGTGCCAAAAATGTGGAAAGAAAAAATAATTTTGGTTGTAATCAGATTGATTAATCAAAATGGCTTTGATTCCGTCTGAACATGGCTACGCGTAGGATTTCTAGCGCGTCCGGGAACAGCAGATGTGTTGCTGCGCTTAAATTATATTGACGCAAACTGTAGAATCTATGATTTTCTCTCTTGTTGTCTGGTTTGTTCCACCCAATTATTTTTTATTAGGAATCTTTTTTCGCTCATTGACAACATCAGAACTCTTGCAATGACTGAGAGCATGGATATCGACGAGGTTCCCGTGGTCAGCTCCAAGGGAAAGGGCAAGCTTGCCGACACCACGGCCAAAGGAGCGGAGAACCTGCCATGGGTTGAAAAGTACCGGCCAACCTCTCTCGATGAGCTCGTGTCTCAGAGCGACATTGTGGACACGCTGCAGAGGTTTATTGACGACGGTAAGCTGCCGCACCTCCTGTTCTACGGCCCGCCTGGAACGGGAAAGACAACGACAGTCCTGGCTATTGCCCGCAAGCTCTACGGGAAGAACCTGGGCAGCATGGTTCTTGAGCTCAATGCATCAGACGACCGCGGTATTGACGTGATCCGCGACCAGATCAAGACATTTGCTAGCACGCGGACCGTGTTTAGCAGCGGATTGAAGCTGGTGATTCTCGATGAGGCCGATGCAATGACGACGCCGGCCCAGGCAGCTCTGCGCCGGGTCATTGAGAAGTATACCAAGAACGTCCGCTTCTGCATTATCTGCAACTACGTTAGCAAGATCATCCCAGCTGTCCAGTCGCGCTGCACACGGTTCCGCTTTGCCCCGCTCAAGCTGACCGATATCAACGGCCGGCTAGACATGATTGTCGATCGCGAGCAGGTGGACATCACTTCGGACGGCAAGGATGCACTTATCAAACTCTCGGGCGGCGACATGCGTCGCGTTCTCAATGTTCTTCAGGCTTGCCACGCGGCATACCCGCGGATCAACAGCGAGGAGGTGTATGCGTGCACTGGCCAACCCAGCCCCGATGATATCAAGCGCGTCGTAGACTGGATGCTCAACGACGATTTCCACGTTGCGCTGTCGAATATTGTGAATCTGAAGCGCGACAAGGGTCTGGCGCTTCAGGATATCATCACGGAGCTGACTTTGTTTGTCAACAACATCGCGTTCCCGGCGCCTACCCGCGTCTACTTGCTCGAGCAGATGGCAGAAATCGAGTACCACATGTCTGTTGGATCTACCGAGAAGATCCAGCTCTCGGCACTTGTCGGCTCCTTCAAGGTCGGCGTTGAGATGGCTGGCAACTAAATCTTTTTCAATCAATGTTTCTTTCTTTCTTCTTTTGCAGCTAAAGTGACTATCACATATCCTACTCGGTACGCTTGTTTCTGGCTGCGCGTGTCAGTTCGTACTCGGCCTGAACAATATCCTTGATGTCGCGCGAGTCTCTGATGAGCAGCCATTTGCAGACCGAGGAATCCAGGGCATAGCTGACTATGCCGCTTGGGTAGACAACAAGTTCTATAAGCTGATACCATGCATACCCAGCAGCTAGTCCAACTGCAGTTCCGGCAAACACTTGTAATACCGTGTGATAGCCGAGATATACACGCGAGATAACAGTCAGTGCGCTCAGAGCAAGAGCACCAATCTGAACTGCCAGCTTCTGTACTGTGTCCGTTGTAACGCGGTTCTGCAGGTACATGCACACGTACACCGCGAAGAAGCCCATGAACTGCGAGTGGCTCGAGGGCATCCCGTATCCGTCGCCGAGATGCGGGTTTGGCCGGCTTTCTCTAATGGCCAGCTTCAGCGCCAGATTGAATGCCTCGTTCAGGAGCTGCCCGAGAAGGAACGTGATCCCTATTATCTCGCGCCGGCTGAGGACTATTGTGGTCTCGACGACTATCAGGAATATCGGTATCAGGCTCGAGAACGCCAGGACTAGCCCGATGTGGTCGCCCTGCTGGTACTGGAAGTGGGTCAGCCCAAACGACTTGAGCTGGCCGTGCTCAATGCTAATGTCAATGTTTACGCCGCTGGTAGCCATGCTCTCGCCAGAAAAGATGACGATGACGATGTTATTCTGCGTGTTGAGCGAGGAAATAAAGATAATACCCATTCCTTCATCATTTCATAGCCAGATAAGCGATGGCAAAAGCTCATCTCGCTTCCTGGCGAGTGGCAAGTATGGCTTCATACACAATATAAAGACTTTGTTTTGTATTGGAACACACTCAACTTGACATAGGCAAAGCATGCGATATGGAGAGAGAGGGAGAGAGGCAAGGGCCGCAAAAATATATGAGGGAAACGGATTGCGGCAACCGGGGTTAGGTTAGACCGTTTGTTTGTTTATTTGTTGGCAATCAGACCGTCAAACTTCTTCTTGAACCACTCCTTGGTCTCCTCCTTGTTGATGCGGTGGCTGGCGCCGATGCGGCCACGGCAGTGCTTGCGGCGCGACACGCGGAAGCCAGGGCGACCCATGACAATGTAGAAGTCCATACCGAAGATACCGATGCTGGGGTCGTACTTGATACCGAGATCAATGTGCTCCTGGATACCGAAACCGAAGTTACCAGTGGCAGAGAAGTTGCGAGCCCGGAGCTCGTACTCCTTGACCTTCAGACCACGCTCAAGGATCTCCTCGGCCTTGGGGCCACGGATGGTGACGTGGGTGGCAATCTTATCGTTACGACGGATACCGAAGGTACGGACGGTGTAACGGGCCTTGGAGTCAATGGGGCTCTGACCGCTGAGCTCCTCGAGCACCTTGCGGGCACGGGTCAGACGATCACCGGACTCACCAACCGAGATGTTGAGAACGAGCTTCTCAATCTTGAGCTCACGCATGCAGTCCGAGGGCTTCGTGGTTTTGTCGGCAGACTATTATCGTTCGTTGTAAATAATGAATGGCGCCAAATGTAACGAGAGACCAATCGTTGATAGCCACGGTTCAATAGCGGGGTTGTACGTGCGCAACGTCGATAAGCAAGGGCGTCAGGGGGGGGGGTGTCGGATCGTATACAAGAGATAGCAATAATAGAGAAAGAGCCACTGACAAGTTAGTATATCGCTCTGTTTGAGTTTTAGAGAGACTGGCTGCGTGGATTTGTGGAGGGCATTGTAGCTCTGAGGGGCTTGCTCGTGTTTGCTTCAGAACAAAAAAGCCCTTTGGGCCACAACAAGAGTAGTCCAGAGGGGGGAAGGCTGTTGGAACGGGTCGCAACGGGTATTCTGGCGGAATGCGAATTAGAGACTCCTCCTAGCGAATTCGAATTCACAGCGTTTCTGGAAATGCGAATTTCGAAATGCAGCTCTAGAGCTCTAGCTGAGAGACAACCGTCATAGGGTCACATCCATCGCGGGGCTTCGCACACCCGTCGCATCCAACATGGGTGATCGTATCCATTACTACGAAGCAATCAAAAATTCCGCCGTATCCATCCACCTCTTCCGTTTGCGATCCACCTTTCACAGCTCAGTTCCACCTTTCTCTCTCTCCGTCCATCGTATCCGCGTTGAAACAAAAACTCACCATCGTTAGGGTTTCTTTGATGAAATTAATTTTGCCAGAAGACAGGAAGTTGAAAGAAGGAATTCTACCCCCAGTGCTGTATTTGCGCCAAGTGTAAAGTGTGGCCCCCCAGAGCGTCAAATTCGCTCTCTGCTTATAGTGTGCGTGTGGGTAATTTAGCCTGTGCTCTGTTAGCTATTGATTTTCGCTGGCGTGATCAAGTGATCACTGATTGATTATCTGGCTGTAGTTCACTTTGCGAGTTCGCGTTTCGCGGTTCAAAATATTCCACTTTCTTCATACTTCGCTTGGACCTTTTAATTTACAACTGCCTAATAAATGAGCGACGACCTAGAGTTCCGCAATCTGCGCACGCGCGACGAAGTGCTTGCGGCGCATCCTCTAGAAGTTGCCGGGTACACGGCAGACGAGGCGGCCAGTCTCACCAACATGCTCTACCGCTTCACACACGCGCCCCACCTCTTCCTCGGTGCTTTCACTCCAAAAGGCCAAATTCTCGGGTACATAATGTCCACGCAATCCTCCTCCCCCCTAGTGACGCATGCATCCATGGAGACGCACGATCCCCTGGGTCCCACGGTGTGTATACACTCGGTCTGTGTCGCCCCTGAGCATCAGGGCAAGCGCGTGGCGTCGCGGATGCTCAACGAGTACACTGACTCGATCCGAAGGTACAACGAGACAGCCGGGCACAATGTAAAGATTGAACGGCTGGCTATGCTGTCGAGGGAAAACCTCGTTCCGCTGTATGAGCGCGCCGGGTACAGGACGCTGGGCCAGTCGTCTGTGGTGCACGGGGCGGAGAAATGGTACGACTGCGTGCTAGATCTGTAAAAGATGATCCTTTTTTTTTCTTAATGCTTACGAGCTGAACAGCGCGTATATATGGTCCAGCACGCTCTGCGCCTCATCGGTATTGGTGGCAGTAGTGTGGGGTGCCGGGACGAGCATTAGAAACATGGCGTGCGGCAATAGAAGGGCCAGGAGCGCCGGTAGCCGCAGCAGCAGCGGACGCAGACGCACGAGCTGCCGGCGCAGCCACCGCCGCAGCGCGCGGGCGCTCCTGCGTACTCGTCGACGCACCCTCCGCCGCCGCGCCAGCAGCACCAGTATGATCTGCGACAGCACTGGCGCAATGAGCCGGCGCAGTATGCCGCGCAGCTTCTGCCGCACCGGACGCACCAGCAGGCGCTTGAGCTGCCGACCGAAGAGACGCACGAGCAAATGGAGCAGGCGAAATATAAACATTGTTTAGACATATAGTTTTATTGAAAAGTTTATTCAGACAAACAGTCAAAGTGTGTTATACTTCGTCCCACCCTCAGTTTTTTTTTTTCTTTTAAACCACAGTCATGTACCGCCTAGGTTAGTGAGCCGTGAGGCAGGATCACAGCAGAGATGCGATGCATTGACACGGTACTGCATTACGCCTCACCCACAGCCTCACCATCCAGGCCGTCCAGCGCACGGCAGACTGCCAGCACGCCCACGGCGCGTGCGCGCGCCAAGACCTCAACAGCCACGGGACCCTGGCAAACGCGCGGGTCCTCAGCACACCACCTGGCCAGGGCCTCCACAACAGCGCCATACGCACCCATAACCTCGCCATCACCAGGGACGCAGAACAAAAGGTCGACCGACCGCGCCAGCGCCACAGACTGCAGCGAGCACGGGTCACCAGATACCGCAGGTGCAGCAGAATGTTCTGCGTCAGAGTCCCGACCCACCAGGGGCTCGAGCGCCAGCAGCGCCCGCAGCACCCCGCGGACAATACCAGGCGCCTGCGGCATGCGCACCGACGCATCGACGGCGCGCTGCATCGCCGACAGCAGCAACGAGGCGTCCACGCACGTGCGCAGCACAGCCAGCGCCGGGCCCACCACTGCCGCATCACTGCCATAGTCCAAACCCCCTACCAGCGGAAGGCACTGTGCCAAAGCACGCACCGCCACGCCGACTACATCGCCCACAGCGCCCATCCCCACAGCGCCCGCCATCCCGCCGCCGCCGCTCCTAGCGACCCAGAACTTGTTGAACCCGACGGCGCCCTCGCAGCCGCGCGCCACCAGTGAAAAGTTCGCCACGACGCGCAGCACGACGCGCAGGAGCACAGCCAAGTTGACCAGGGCAGCCCGCATGCCGCGCACATACAGCGCGTGCCCGCCGGCCGGCCGCTCCAGCCTTGCGCGGGCAGCGCAGGCAGCCAGCGCGTTGGCCTCGAGGGCCACCTGGTGGCGCACCCAGGCGAGCATGGCAAACCGGTTCTTCGCCACGTGGCGCACCAGCGCCCTAGGGTTCTCCCTCGCGCTCAGGTGCAAAAGCAGGGTAAGCGCGGCGCGCCCCGTGGCCACGTCGCCCAGCGGCGCGGGCGCCAGCGTCAGCAGCGTGTCGACAATACGGCAGCGCGCGAACCACCGCCAGCTGCGGTCGATGTCCCGGGCGCCCTGCGCCGCCAGCCGCAGGACGTGCACGCGCTGCCGCCGGGCATCCGTCAGCGCGCACAGCGTCGAGCGCACCAGTGGGATCTCGTCCAGCTCCAGCCACGCCTGCTTCAGCAGGAAGCGGTTGAGGTCGCAGAACATGGCGTGCTCGGGCCGCAGCATCAGCGGCAGCGAGGTCGCGGCAAACAGGGCCGTGGTGAAGGGCAGCCGAGGGAACTCATCGCCGCTGGCGCCGTCGGGTGTGCGCACGATGGCGTTGCGCAGCGAGTCGAGCAGCAGAAGGCACTGGCGCTTGCCGCTGAACCACCCGGACGGGGCGTCCGGCGACGAGAACTGCGCGTAGAACACGTCCAGCACGTAGTACGCCAGCCGGCGCGTCGCCGGGTGCGCCGAGGCCAGCGCGGCGAGCGCCATGCCCAGCGCGTTCGACTCGACCAGCCGGCGGTGGTCCACGGGGCAGCCCGACGAGAGCACAGCCCACAGCCAGCGCAGCACAAACCGCGGGTCGTAGTTCTCCTCGGTGCCCACCACCACCGCCGCCGCCGCACCGTTGCTGCTGCTGCTGCTGCTGTTTGACAGCAGCTCGGCCATGCGCTCGACCGGCCCGGCGCGCGCAAACAGCGAGTCAACGGGGAACTCGACGAGCGACCTCAGCATGCGCTGCTCATCGACCACAGCCATCGCGTCAGCCAGCACATCATCGTCGACCTCGCCCACAAGATTCCCGGCGCGCTCCAGCAAGTACTGCGCGTTGCCCACACGCCTGCGCCTGTACAAGTCGGCCGCAGACGGGCCAAACACGAGCATGACGCGCAGCACGCTCTGCCGCGTCGCGTCCTCGTACGCCACGAGCACATGCAAAAGAAGAAGGTCCGACGCCGTGGACGTGCCGGAGTACGCGCCCGCCAGGCTTTCGAGCTCGTCCAGCGCCAGGTAGTCGGACAGCTCAGCCGACCACCGCGACAGGTGCGGCGCCGACAGCTCCCACAGCGCGCCCACCAGGAGCGCCAGCCCGTCGCGCTGCGCCGCGTCCTGCATGCGCAGCCCGAACAGCCGGCACCGCAGCAGCATGCGCAGCGTGGCGAACCACGGGTGCGGCGCCAGCTGCGGAGTCGGAGTCGGAGTCGGAGTCGCGCAGGTGGCCCTGCGGACGGCCAGCGCGGCGAACGCCAGCAGGCGGAAGACGCATGCGGGCGTCTGCGCCGCCAGCGCCAGCACGCGCGCCGCCGGCCAGTACGCGTTGTCGGCGTCCAGCTCGAGACACACGGAGCGCACCAGCGCGTCCACGGCGGCGTAGCAGCGGCCAATGGCCGCGGCTGCGTCCTCGTCGGAGCCTGCGCTCGGCACGCTGTGCATCACGTGCGCCGCCGCCTCGGCCAGCACGCCGGCCTCCGCTCCCGCCGCGACGCGGCGCAGCGCCATCTCGACGGCGTCCGCCAGCAGGCCGAGCGCCACGCCGGCCGGCAGCGCAGCCCGTCGCGCCCGCGCGCGCACAATCTCGGCCGGCATGCGCGCCGGGCCCAGCGCGTCGCAGAAGCGGCCGACCGCCGCAGCGTCCGGCGCGGCCTGCACAAAGACGCCGGCGACGAGCAGCATGCCGGGGCCGCCCAGGTCCTCGGCGCCGGACATCCGGGCGCCCACGGCCACGCACAGCCCGCGCACGCCGGCGTCCACGTCGACACGGGCGTCGACGCCGGAGGCGGCGGCACACGGCAGCGCCAGCACGTGCGCCAGCCACGCCAGCATCTCGACGCAGCAGCCCTCCGCCGCGGCGCACGCCCCGAGCGCCCACTGGCACGCCCGGCGGCGCATGTCCGCTGCGCCGGCGCGCAGCAGGCGCGCCAGGATGCCGCGCGCGTCGGCCGTGCACGCCAGCCCGCCGGCAGCCGCCCGGCGGTGCACGCGGCCGAGCACGCGGGCGACGTCCACCGCCGCAGCCGAGGCGAGGTCCACCGGCCGCACAAGCCGCGCTCGCGCCGCGGCAATGCGCGCCGGCAGGCCGCCCGAAGCCGCGCCGCCCGCCGCGGTCACCGCCGCCGCCGCCCGCGTCAGCATCCGCCGCCCGCCGCCGCCGCCGCCGCCGCCGCCGGCCTTGGCGGCCCACAGCGCGACGACGCGCACGCCCAGCGCCGCCCGCAGCGCCGCGACGTCCGCAGGCACGTGCGCCGCGCCCTCGAGCATCTCGTGCGCCGCCACGGCCAGCGCGCACACCGCCGCCGCGTCCGCGTCGCCAATGTCGGCCGCCCGGGCGCACAGCATGCGGGCGACCTCGACGCGCTCCAGCGGCGCAGCCGCCGGCCCGACGACGCGCGCCAGCCCCAGCGCGTACGCCAGCGCAGCGTGGTCGGCCGCAGCCTCGGCGAGCGCATCGGCGACGCGCTGGCGGACGCGCGCCACCAGCGGGGCCCAGATGCGCGCAGCCGCGGCGGCGTCCGTCGGCCAGGCAGCGGCGGCCGAGCGGCGCGCAAGCCGGGCGAGCCCAAACTCAGCCGTGTGCGAGGCGCCCGGCAGCGCGCCGGTCAGCTGCGAGTACTGCGCCAGCACGTGCGCCGCCGCGTGCGCCGGCAGCCCCGCCGTGTGCGCCGCCACGAGCGCAAACACGAACGGCGCCTGGCCCGCCGGGCCCGCCGCAAGCTGCTGCCGCAGCAGCAGCCGCGCGCACGCCGCAAAGCCCGCCGACCCGCGCGAGGCCAGCAGCACGTGCACCAGCATGCGCTGCACCGCGGGCGTGCCCAGCAGGCGCGGCTGGCGCGCGGCAAGCAGGTGGCGCAGCAGCGCGCCGAGGAACGCCGCGTCGTCGGCCTGCAGGATCTCGGGCGCAAGGCCGCGGAACGCCGCGCTGGCCCACAGCGACTGCCGCGGGCCGCCGCCGCCGGGCACGCGCTCGTGCTGCGTGATCCAGCGGACGCACACGATGAGTGCCATCTGCCGCGCGTCGCCCTGCGCGCCCGCGGCCCGCGCCAGCAGCCACAGCGTCAGCGCGTGCGCGCCCACGCGGCCCTCGTGCTCGACCAGCGCCGCGGCCGCCGCGTCCATGAACGCGTCCAGCCGGCCCTCAAAGTCCGCGCACAGGCCCGTGAACGCGGCCGCCAGCTGCTGGCCGACCGCAGCAGGCACCTCGGCGGGGCCGTTGCCGCCGCCGCCCTCGCCGCCGCCTTCCTTGTCGACGGCGCACAGCAGCGCGAGGTACGCCCGCGTGTCTGCGACGTGCGCGTCGAAGGCAGCGAGCACGGCCGCGTAGTGCGCGTGCTCGTCGGACTGCGCGTCGACCCTGGCTGCGCGCGGCGCCAGCACGACGGCGGCAGCACGTGCCAGATACGCGTCCAGCGCCTCGGCCGCGCCTGGGCCCACGACCTCGCCCACGCGGCAGGCGACCTCGCGCACATACGCAAACGCCGCATTGGCCCGCATCTCGGCCGCCAGCCGGCCCACGCCAGCGCCGCGCACGCGCTGCGCCAGCGGCCCGCTGCCCGCCGCCATCCTCAGCACCGCAGCCTCCACCACGGCCGCCAGCAGCGGGCTCACCAGCAGCGGCTCCTGGCCCGCCGCCGCCGCCGCCGCCTCGGCAGAGGGGCGCGCGCTCAGGCAGTCGGCGTACTTGTTCGGCTGCTTCGCCGCGTACACCACGGCGGACTCGAGGAACGCCACGAGGCCGCGTGCGCGCTCCAGCGCCGCCGCAGGCGCCTCGGCGATGCGCGTCGCGCGCTGGGCGTGCGGCGACGCGAGCAGCGCCAGCGCGTCGAGCCAGCAGGCCGCCTCGCCCTGCGCGTCGTGGTCGAACAGCCCCGTGGCCCGCAGCGCGCCCAGGCACACGCGCTGCGCCGCCGCGCGCACCTCGGGCTGCGGCGCGTACAGGTACAGCATCGCCACCGTGCCCAGGTACGTGTGGCCGGCCAGCCCGTCGACGCGCGCCAGCCACCGCGTGTGCGCCGCCGGCGTCGTCTCGAGCGCCCGCAGCAGGCTCAGCAGCGTGTGCGCGTTCAGCGGGTTCTGCCCGCCGGCCCCCGCCAGGCTGTCCGCCAGCCGCACGTCCGCCAGCAGCCGCCCGAGCTCGAAGTTGTGCTCGAGCAGCAGCGCGTTGAAGTGCCGCTGGTAGCCGCTGACCACGCGCACCAGCACGTTGCGGAACACCGCCTCCCTGCAGGCCGCCTCCCGCCGCTCGTCGGCGCCCGCCGCGTCGCGCGCGT
This sequence comes from Coemansia erecta, assembly GCA_027574685.1. Classification (NCBI taxonomy): domain Eukaryota; kingdom Fungi; phylum Kickxellomycota; class Kickxellomycetes; order Kickxellales; family Kickxellaceae; genus Coemansia; species Coemansia erecta. Next base: position 53,543 of record JANBOJ010000013.1, read on the forward strand.
CGCCAAACGACGCCAGCACCACGCGCTGCATCGCCAGCACGACCTTGGCCTCGGGCACGCGCTGCCGCACCAGCGCCACCAGGCCCTGGTCCAGCCGCGCCCACGCCGCGCCCACGCCGCCCCTGGCGCCGCCGCCCCGCAGCACCTGCCGCTGGATCCACGCGCGCACGCCGTCCAGCTTGCGCAGCGCCACGTCGACCGCCAGCAGGTTGCGGTAGACCACCAGCGGCGACGCCCGGAACTGCAGCCCGTGCCCGATCACGTGGCGCTGCAGCGGCTGCGGATACACGTGCTCGACCAGCGTGCCCAGCCGCGGCGGCATGCGGAACCGCGCGTCGGCGGCGTCGGCGGGCTGCGGCAGGCCGATGCCGATGACCTTGGTGGCGAACGCCATGTTGCCCAGGTAGCGCAGCGACAGCCGCGCGTCGAACGTCGGGTGGTAGTTGCGCCAGAACGGCGCAATCAGCTCGGGGCTCACGCGCATGATGTCCACCGCCAGGTCGCCCATGCGCTTGGACGCCGCCGGGTGCAGCGCGTGCACCAGGATGCGCAGGATCTGGCTGTTGCACAGGTCGTGCGTGCCCGCAAACGTGCCGTCCTTCGAAAGCACTGCGACCGCGTCGCCGTCGTCGCCGTCATCATCGCCAGCAGCAGCACCAGCGCCAGCAGCAGCCAGGGCGCTGTCGCCGCCGCTTCCGGGCTCGTCCCTGGCTGCCGACGCCGGCGACCCGCGCTGCGCCGGGTACAGCCCGTACTGCGGGAAGCAGATGCCGTGCCCGGGGAACGTCATCATGCCGCGGAAGAACCGGATCACCAGCGCCGACATCGAGTCGCTCGCAATCTCGTCCGCCTCGCCGCCCGCGCCCTTGGGCACAAACCGCGCCGCCCGCTCAACGCCCACGTCGGCCAGCTTGACCGGCGCCGTGGTCTTCGCCGCCTTCGCCAGGCTGGCCATCAGCCCAACCGAGAACACCCGCACCTTGTCGGCCCTCGAGATCCCCTCGTTCAGCACAATGTGCTCGTACACCGACGTCAGCAGCACGTGCAGGTCCGCGTACGAGTCCTTCTCGACGCAGATAAACAGGTTGCTGACCAGCGACCGCACGCGGAACAGCTCGTTGTACGACCGGCACCGCTCGGCCGAAAAGAACGCAAGCACAAACCGGATCCACAGCCGCCGGATGCTGAACCCGACAACCACCGCCCGCGTGTTGGGCATCTCGACAAGCGTCTTCAGCGTCCAGTCAAACTGCCGCAGCACCCGGTCCGCATGCTCGCCCCGCCCGAACACCACCGCCTGGTACAGCAGCTGCAGGCACGCCACGCACGCCGCCGACCGAGGCATGTTCAGCGCGCGGTAGATCGGCTTCATAAACGTGTCCAGCACAACCTGCGCCAGCCGGTTGCCGTACTTCATCCCGGCCGCCGTGTCGAACGTCTTGAGCAGCTGCCCGACCACGTTCGGGATCAGCGAGTCCAGGCGCGAGATCGAGTATGTGTATGTGTTCTGCCACGCCTGCTCGAGCGAGGCAAAGTTGTCCGAGCCTGCCGCCCACTGGTAGACTATACGCTGGCAGCTCTCCTGGTGCGCCCGCTGCGCCGGTGTCGTGTCGTTGCTAACGCTCTGGTTACATATCTTCAGATGCTCCGAAAGGTGCATAAACCCTACTCACCGCCAAAGAGAAAGAGATGCATGCGAGTTAGCCAGAGATGCACCCGACAATGGCAGCAGACACCTGCTCTGCGATCTATGTAAATGCTACCATTCTCACAGACTTACCTTGGATCAGCAGATCCGTGTTCAGCGAGTTCAGCGCCTGCTGTATGTCTTCCGGACTCTTGAACGCAATAAGCACATCCTTCTCGTGGTCCTTCATCGAGTCGCTGGTCTGCAGCGCCTTGACTCGCTTAACCAGATCCTCGGCATCGCTGTCAACTGCCTCTTTGCGGTCTGCCCCCGCATCTCCGGCCTTATCCTCGGCAGACTTTGAGCGCTTACGCTTGCTGTCAGACTTTTCCCTCCCGGAAGCACTCATTCTATACACAAGCAAACTAGAAAAATATAAGGACGTCTCAATTAGGACAACGTGAAGCCAAGAAAAAGTAGAGGAAAAATTAATTTTGCGCGAGTGGTGAGCAAAAAAAAAAAAAAGCCTGATCTAATCGCGATCAGCGATTTAGAACCCGCCAAACTGGGAACCGTTCATGCTCCCAGGTCCGCTCTGGCCACCAGCTCCAAAGGCGCCGGGCGCCATGCCTCCGCCATTGGCCGCAGGGCCACCCAGCAGCAGACGCCCGCCAAGTCCAGCCGGCCCCATCAGCTGGTTCGGCCCAGCAGCCACGTTCGCCGGCGTGCCGCTGCCGCCGCGCTCGACCTTTGCCTTAAGATCGCTCACCTCGGCCGTCAGCGTATCAACCTTGCCCTGGTACTCGCGCATGAGGTTGATAAAGTACGGCATCGCCTCGCTAGTCAGACCGTGTCTCCAGGCAAGCTCCATCACAACGTCCGACCGGACCAAGTCGTAGCAGGTAAACAGGCACGCCGAGAAGCAGGCCGGGTTGCCCGACTCGACAAAGTACCGCAGCAGATCCTCGGCAATGTCGGTGCTTGCCGACAGACGAGCAGTGGTCATCGCGTCCTTGTACAGCTTGTCCTTCTTCGACAGCGTCAGCGACTGCTTCCAGCGCTTGGCCTGGTTGTACAGATGCGCCGCGATCCGCCTGAATTCAAGCAGCTCGTGCTTCTCGAGCCTCTGCGCCAGACCGATGCTGTCAAAGTTGTCGTGGTTGTCGATCGAGTTGCGCAGCCCAACAAAGTCCTCCTCCTCGATAAGCAGGTCGTTGTACGCCTCGTTGACCGCCTTGTTGTTCGTCGACTGAGCCGCAACGAGGTACTTTTTGATCAGCGGGATGTTGTCGGACTTGAGGAACATGCTCACAACGCGAGTATGGTCGACGCGCGTCATCATCACGTTCAGCAGATCGCTCAGAAGCAGCGGCTGCTCCTTGAGGTAGAACCGCAGTGCCTTGTAGTACAGCTCGACGTTGGACACCTTGACGATAATGTCCTTGAAGCTGGCGTGCTCCCAGGCATCGACGGAGTGCTCGATAATAGTCTGAGCAGCATTGTCAAACTCGTCATAGTGGACGTACAGGAACACAAGCTCGGGCCACAGATGCGCCGATTCGCATGCACGGATGACCTTCGGGATGTTGATGCGCGACCAGTACAGCTTCAGGTGGTCCATGATCTGCTCGGGACGGTACTTGCAGTACAGAATCGCAAGCTCGGTAAACATACCCATGTGTGCGCGCTCGAGGCCAAGGCCGTTCTCAATAAGCGAGCACAGCTCGTCAATGTGGCCATTGCGCTCGTACAGCCGGATCAGCGGCTCAAGCTCTTCGGCATGGACAATCAGATGCAGACCGCAGATCTGCGCCAACCGGAACTCCTTCTCGGCAATACAGGCCTGGTTGACATCCTTCCACACCTGAGTAGAGTTGGCCTTGCGACCGCAGTCGACCGCAGACTGGTAATCGCCGAGACGAACGAGCGTCGACGCAAGGCGAGCCCAGTTGGACACGCTCTGGAACAGCATGCGGGCAGCTTCAAACAGCTCTTCATCGTAGCAGCGATCGCCGACTCTCTGCACCTGTGCGATGTTCGGACCACGCAGCATGTCCTCGAGATCAGACAGGCGCTCGGTCTTGGCATAGGCAAACATCAGCTCAGACTCGACAGCCGGCTCACGGACCTTTCTACGCGCCATCAGCAGGAACCTCACAAGATCGTCAAACTTGCCAGCATGCGTAGCAACATCAATCACCTCGACGTAGTTTGACGGATCGTCAGCGCGGATGTACGAGTCGATGGCCTCCTTGATACGCAGACCCTCGAGCTGAGCCTTTCCAAGACGGCTCCAGACCTCGGGCTGGTCGCAACGCTCGGCGTACTCGTATGCACGATCAAGGGATCCGACATGGTCAATAAGAACGCCGATGGCATCGGTGTTGACTTCGAACCGCTTGTAGACATTGAATGCCTCCTCGTACAGGCCGCTGTTGATGCAGATCTCGGCAATGTCGGGGGCATCATAGTTGCCCAGGCGGCCGATATAGTCGGCAACGCGCGACTGGTCAACCTTGACCGCAGTCAGGATAAGCAGGTTCTGGAGATTGTTGTTGTTGCTGAACGGAGTATCCTCAAGGATGATGCGCTCCAAGAGCTCGATTAGCTCGTTGGGCAGATTGGCACCAAGGAACGCCTTGACACAGACCGAAACCTCCTCGGGATCGCCGGCCTCAGGCAGGCCATAAGAGACAACCTGGTCGATAAGCTGGCGCCTGTGGCTCTGGTTCAGCGGATGCTGGTCGTCGCCCGACAGAGCCTTGCTCCAGAGTCCAAGGTCGCGACGCTTGATCAGGTAGCGCGACTGCTGCTTGAACATGCCGTTATCGCTGGTCAGACGCAGGAGCTCGTCGTCGCACTGGCCCTGCGAGTACGCAAGGTACGCCAGACCAGGATCGCGCTTCTCGCTGTAGGCACCAATGATGCGAGGATCGTAGAACTTGTTTGACGACAGGAAGCGCTCGGGCTCGTAGTTGCTGTCGATATAGATCTTGGCAAGGGCATTGTAGACACCCTGATCCTGGGATCCCTCGTTGACCTTGGACTCAAGCCAGCGGTGCAGAATCTTGAGGCGGTTGCGCTTCTCGATCTCGTCCACCAGGTCGGAAACCGAGAACTGGGGCGGCGTAGACGCAATCAGAGACTTGACAATACTCTCGTCGCAGTCAACGTCAAGCAGAGCACCGACGACCTGTGGCAGACGGCTCGGGTTAACCTGCTGGACGTATACCTCAATGTACTTGCTCAGGCTGTTCGAGTACAGATAGAGAACAAGGTCATGGACATAGTCGTGACGGTCGCAGACGATAATCAGGGGCAGCTGATCAGGCAGAGATGCCTCCTTGAGGTAGTTCTTAACTTTCTCGGCGTCGTAGTAGTTGTTCTCGCGCACGATGCGCTCAACCTCCTTAGTCTGGCCAGTCGACAGCGCAGCCTGGATATACTTGAATACGACGGCAGGGTCCTGGGACACATTGACTACCGATCCAAGGTAGTAGTACAGACCCTCGCTGCAGCGGCAGTCCTCAAAGATCTCGATAATCTTTTGCGGGCCAAGCAGCTCGCTGTACTTGATCGCAACCTGGACAACGACCTGCAGGTTCTGGGCCGTGTTGTGCTCAAGCATCTGGCGTATGACTGCCAGCGAATCGTCAACCGAAAGATTGCCAAAGTAGTTGACCAGCCACTCACCGTTAAGAACCTCGGTATGCACAGCAACACGCTTGATGTCGTCCAGGTTGTCGTAGAGCTCAAGAGCCCGCTGGTAGAGACCAGCCTTTTCGGCAAGCTGAGCTATGTAGGGACGGTCAAAGTGGGAGAACATGTTGTTGCCCAGAATGGCATCGGCAACCTGCGGTGCGTTGAGCAGGTTCATCTCCAGCAGCTTGGTCTGCAGCTGGGCGTCGCTCTCCTTGTTGTCCTTGAGCGCGTCAAGCAGGAAGCGGGTCGTCTGCTGAACCAGATTGAGGCTTGCAAAGATGCCAACAACCTGGTCTGCCGAAATAAGCGGCGGATCCTCCTTGACAAGGGACAGGGCAAACTCACATGCCTTGTCGCCGTCAAGGCGCGCAACCTGCATCAGCAGCGTGTTCCAGTCGGCATTGTACCCAACCTTCTTGCAGTAGAGCACAATCTTGTCGAACTGGCCGGACTGAGCAAAGCACACAACGACCTTGGCAGGCGCATTGGCACGCAGGTAGATTGAAAGCGCCAGCGTTGCGTCGTGGGGCTGAACAATATCGCCGAGTTCCTCGCTGCACTCGAGCTTGTCCTCCTTGAGCCACTTTTCGAGTAAGGCCTTGCGGTTAGATACCAGCACGGGACGTGCCAGCTCGATCGACTCGTAGCGGTTGAGCTCGCCCTTTTCCAGGATGGTTGCAAAGTACTGCAGAATCGGGGACAGCTGACCAGGGGGGCTCTGCAAGTGCTTGAGCTGGTTGATGGTGTTCTCCGTGCGCAGCATGCCACGTGGCGAGCTGGCAGCCATCTTGGCCGCCTCGCCATACTGGCCTTGAGACATGAGTTGCTGGAACCGCTGTACGTAGAGCTGGTCGGCACCTGGAAGGTTGGCACGGGACGCCATGCGGAAGGCAAGCTCGACGTTACCAGTGTTCTGCAGAATGTACGGAATAACCGTCTCCTCGTTAACGCCAACAGACAGGACCTGACCCTTGCGGTTAACGCCGATAATGCCGTTGTCGTGCTTTGTCGTAACAAAAACGGTGTCTCCCGAGATGCGGTTAGTGAAGATACATGCGCCAGTCTCGAGGTCATACAGGTGGATAAAGCCGAACTTGGTCACCATATAGACAATCTCGTACTTTGGGCCTGCCTGCATTGCAACCGGGAAGTCGTTGACAGCCTCTGGTGGGAAGAACACATCGGCCGAGCGCTTCTGGAACGGCGGGTTGCCCTCAACATGATCGATTTCGACAACATGGATCTTGGAGCCAGCTGCACCGCGAGACGTAAATGCAAACACCTGCGTCGGCTGCGAGGCACCCTCAAGCCAGATCTCGGAGAACTCGGCTGCGTGGGCCTCAATAGGCTGGCTGGCACCGCGGTCCTTGTTATAGAGCTGCATACTGCCGACGATACGGCCCTGCGGAGCAGAGATACCGATAAGTGCCATCCAATTCATCTTGGCGTTTGTGCAGTAGCTGATGATCTGCGTGCCGTTAAGTGTCGTATGACGCTCGAACTGCTTGACGGGCGAGGACGTGCCCTCGATGGACCAGTGGAACACGGTGGTCTCTGTGACCAGGGCAATATCAAAGGGCGTAATCCAGCGCCAGTACTGGACGTCTTCGGACATCATGCACGACTTGACCTTTGCCTTCAGTTCGAGATTGAAGACCTGCAAGTTGCGGCCAGCCTTAAGGGCAATAATCTTGTTCTCAGGGTTCATAATCGCCGAGTCCGCCGTGATGGGCCGGCGGAACGTCTTTGTCGTATCTTCCAAGTCTACAATACATACTTGCTCGCGCTGTGCCGTCTTTTCGCGAATGCAGATAAATTTGTCAGACTGGAGCGTCAGTGTGTTGAAGCTGATGTTGCTCACATCAATGCCCAACTCAGGGAGCTATATTTTGTATGGAGCGGGTTTTCAAGGTTTAGTAGATGAGATGCAAGAAGGCGGGATTGTCGAAATCAGCAATTCCGTCAGCCCTCATCTGGCCAGGCGACCTGACGCTGAGGACCCGTAGCTGGCAGTGTGTAAACGGCATGCAAAGTCTTACCTTGACATACTCCTGAAACGTAATTGGCAACTGATCGGCCATGGCAATGTCGAGAAAAAAATAAAGTACTTTGCTGGAAATTTATATATTTATGCGGGAAGAAGGAACACGCCCGAGATGGATACCATGCCAGCAATGACGATGATGATGAACTCCGCATGTCTGGTGATCTGCTGATCTAATCTACGTGGATATATGAAATGGTTCTAATCCATATGACTCTGGCAACGACAGACCATCTTAAAATTCTGCGCAGTGCCGTATGTGTATGTCGCTCTGACACGCTGTATTCAGAGAAACTCTGACGAGAAGAGATTTTGGACTCGAGAATGAGCATATTCATCTTTCTCTCTTCCAAGTTACTGCGACTACCGATATCACAAAAATGCCAACGTTTTTGCCGGTCGCTATCCTGCAGAGCAATGATTGAATTCTCAACGTTTTCGAGAATTTATTTACGGTCTCGCATCCGCAGTAAACTCTACAGCGACGAATATTCTGAAAACATATGTGATCGGGCACGGAACTTTTCTCTCTATATATCTATTAACGATGGCTTTGTTTACACAACATTGCATTCTTACGGTCCAGTCTCAAATGGCTACTGTTATTTCCTATAGCATGTGCGGTGTTCAGCATCTAGTGTCCCTTCCAAGATCGGAAGAATGCACCAGAGTTAAAATGACATGAGAATCCGCTAGCATTTGTTCTGCTGGTTTAAAATCTCCAACTTCTCAGGTTTTCCTTTCTTTGGTTATCAAAACTCTCCTTAAAACTACGTCCGCACACACCTTTACCTCTATATTTCCTTATTTGACGACACAACTCACTCTCTCCCTTTTATTTCCCTGTACACAATCGCATTTTCAGTCTTACGCAATCCCCGACTTCCTCTACGACAATGAAGCTTTTGTGGACGTATATCCTCGCAACCGGGTCTCTGGTGCATGGTAGCCAGTACTCCTATGTGCAGATTACTCCGCGCGTGCCAGCTCCTGGTGTTCCGTCTGAGCCAATTCTCAACGACTCTACTCAGGCACCGATGATCCCGACAGCAACACCAATCCCTGCAATTCCCTCGGCTGGATATATCGCCAACCCGCCGCCTGGGCTTCCAATACCCAGCCAGCCCGAGCCAATGCTCCCCAGCCCGGCCGAGCCGATTGCATCAACCCCCATCGAGCCTATGCTCCCGAGCCCGGCTAAGCCAGTTGCATCAACTCCTGTCGAGCCAATGGTTCCGAGCCCAACCGAGCCCGCCATGCCAATCCCGGCCGAGACAGTAGAATCGACTATAATGCCACCAGCAGCACCTAGTCCGGTTGAGCCAGCGGTCCCAAATCCGGTTGAGCCGGTTGTCGAGTCACCGTGTGAGTCAGCCCAGCCCAGCCAGCCTGAGCCAATGTTGCCGAGCCCTGTTGGGCCAATGATGCCCAGCCTGCCCGCGCCTGCGCCTGCTCCCTCCCCTTCTGAGAGCCAGGAGTTGGTCGTCATCGAGTTTGTCCCTACCGTCGTCGAGCCCGCTGGCTGGTCAAGCGCAACTGGCGCATCTTCATCTGCGCCCTGCACCGAAGAGCCCTTGACTATCATTGAGACTTGGGAGAATGTACCCGAAACATCCCCCGCTATGCCTATGCCATCTGTACCTCTTCCTCCAGCGCCCGTGTTTACAGGTACTATGCCGTCTCCTCCGATGCCGGTCGAGCCGATGCCATCTCCTCCGATGCCGGTCGAGCCGATGCCATCTCCTCCGATGCCGGTCGAGCCGATGCCATCTCCTCCCATGCCAGTCGAACCAATGCCGTCTCCACCGATGCCAATCGAGCCGATGCCGTCTCCGCCGATGCCGGTTGAACCGACACCCGTTGTTGTCCTTGACCAAAGCTCAGACAGCGCTATGACTACACCGACAACCACAGTCGAGATTATCACTGAGGTGGTTGTCACCGTGTTTGTTCCTACTAGCTACTGCGACGAAAGCGACGACGAGACTGCTACTTCATCGCCTCCCACCTCTACCGAAGCACCAGCCACACTTCCTTCCCCTACCAATGTACCCAAGCCCGACATTCCTCAGCCCGCACCGTCCTCCAGTATTGCTTCCGATTCCGAGAGTGCGACTGGTACTGAGACCGAGACCGAGACCGAGACCGAGCCTGACACTGACACTGATATTGATATTGATACAGAGACCGATATCGATACTGATGTCGATATCTGCACTCCTTCAGTGACAACCGTAACGGTGACTCAGCCTGCAGTCACTGTGTATGCCGATGTCGTCTGCTCGACTCTGATCCTTCCCACATTTGTGACTGTTTATCCGCCATTTGCAGTTGATCCCTGGCCGGTCTGGACTACTTACATCGATCCGCCATTCGGCCCTGGCCCTGTAATCTGGACCAGCATCCCCGATGCACCGGCACTCCCTGCCCCGACAGCGGCTCCTGCTGTTCCGGTGGTGAGTGATGCGACTATCGAATTCACCATTACTGAGATGATCCCTGAGCCGACCCCCTGTACCTCGTCATGGGTCAAGCCATAAACTCATTCAAAAAAGTTTTGCTGTGCATTTTACCTCTTTTTCACTTCACTTCACAACATAAAAAAAACATTTTCCCATATTAACTCTTAGTCAGGTTACAGCTTCCAATCATTGCCACTTTTATATCACGCACTTCTGTGGCACTAACTATTTTGGTTTTGTTCCAATATCTATACATTAAACTCTAAAAAAAGCATATTAGCACATATTGCCTTGATATGCAGCAGAAGCAGGGTGTTGTGGATTCAAGCATCCGAGGGAACAATCCATCCATATTTGCACCAAGCAAGTTCTACAAGATCGCGCACGGCGCCAGCGATTCAGACCAGGATGGCAACGAAAAAGTGTATTACTATGCAGCAGCACAGGACGACAAACAGGGATGGGGTGCCAAAGTCAACTACGTTGATCCAATGTACACAATGAGGCGACGGGAAAAGGAAGGCAATGAAGCAAGTAAGGAGTCGTTCTTCAAGAGACTAAAAACGCGGCTTGACCAGAAGGCCGAGTCCAATAATCCGCCGGCAGCACAAACGCCAGAACCAGAACCGAAATCTACATCCTCGGGAGATCGGAAAATGGATGTGGATGATGAAAAGCCGAAACCAAGTAACCAAAAGACCACATTTAGCGGTATGCGGTTTGGGTTTGGGATGGGCATGCCTCTTCACCAAGGAACTAATAGGACAAAAGATGTACCAGACGAAAAGAAATAGTTTAATAAATAATACAAATTCACTTTATCATGTTACCTAGCCTCTCAAACGCCAGGTCCAGCTGCTCCTTGCAAATGGCAAATGTCAGCCGAAACCATCCAGGCTCGGGCGAGCAGAAGGCTTGGCCAGTAGGCATATATATGTGCTTTTCGCACACCATGTTCTGCCATACCACCATCTCGTTCTCAACTGTCCACTTGGTGTCTGGCACGTCAGACTCTTTAATCAGACCGAGCGAGAGCAGAGTGTTGGTGCATGCCTTCACCGGTAGCCTAAACCATATAAAGTGGCCGGCAGTACATGGGATATACTGGATGCCATGTATGTCAAAGAACTCGACCGTGTGGGCATAGTTATCGGCAAGCAGGCGCTGGCTGGTTTTGAGCATCGTGTCGATGAAGCTGTGGTCTGACAGAAACTTTGAAATGAGACGGTCGGTGTACGACGGGCGATATCCAAACGAGGCATAGCTTGTAATGACCTTTAGCAAATCCTTGTTCCAGGGCGACAGCATCCAGCCCATGCGGAAGCCGTTGAGTCCAAAGTCCTTACTTAGTCCATGTAGCACGACAACAGACGACGGATCAATATACGAGTCCAGATCGAACCATGACAGCACAGACTCGAATGGCGTGACAATCTCTGAGCGGTCAAACACCGACAATGCGTAGATCTCGTCAATTACGACGAACAGATTGTGGCGGCGGCAAAATTCAAAGAACCTTCGCAAAACGTCCCGTGGGTAGCTGACACCAAGCGGGTTGTGTGGGGACATGAGGAATAGTGCCTTTACCCTGCCGCCCCTCCGCTCAATATCTGCAATTGCTCGTTCGAAATACGATATCTGCGAAACTGTCATGGCTTCTTCCAATGGCAGCTTGACGGGCGTGGCAACTGCTCGTGCCCGAAGAGACATGTCATTGTCCAGCGAGCCATAGCATGGTGCAGGGATAAGCACATGGTCACCTGGGTTGCACATTGCGAATGCAAGCATCTCAATAGCGCTCGTACATCCATTAGTGACGACAATATCGTCAGCCTTCACGGGAACAACGGGGTAAAAGTGTCTGTTGAACATGTTGGCAATTTCGCCGCGTAGCTCGGGCTCTCCGTTCGGCCAGTTGTAGTCAAGGTCGGTGTCTTGAAAGGTCCCAGCAATCGAGTTGAGCTTATCCAGAAGTATCGGCCGGATTGTGGAGTTGGATGCAATGCCGGCATTCACAATGCCTTCAGGGTTTTTGTGCTTGTCATAGGGGTTGCGTCCCATCCAGCCGAACGCCTTCGACAGCAGGGCGTCTTTTCTCAGCGCCTCCTCAGCGCCGGTACTGAGCTCCGGTGATGGCATTTTATCTGATTGTTGCGAGTATCGATAGCCAAGGTAGAGTGAAAATAGAATGCAAGGGTATCCGCGAAGAAAAATAAAATAAAAATGTGAAAAAGGAAGAAAGAGAGAGTGCGCGTCTAGTCCTGCTCTTATTCAAGAGGCGAGAGTGTCTGACATTTGTCATGAGGGAGGTATTAAAGCAATAGAAATCGGATTACAAACGTGTCCACAGATGGCCTGTGGAACAAGGGAACGCTTTGTCCATCAACGATGCGTCTATCTCTGTGTGTGTGTGTGTGTAGTACAGCACCGAATGACTGGCGCATAGATTGTGCAGAGTGTGCCTTATACTTTTGTGATGTCGCGCACGTTTGGGCTCATGTATTGCTCCATGCGCCGCCGCCCGACCCGCAAAAGATACTCGATGGCCTTGGCATCAGTGCGCTTCATCGAATCAATGTTCTTTTCAAACTCGGCTCTAGCAAAGGCACGGAAGCGGGGCCTCGACTCCTACACAAGCAGCACAACGTTGATAGATGGTTAGACAGCTGATGTAGGCGTGGCGTGTCTATGAGTGTCAGTCGAAAAAATAAACAATAGATGGATATGGTGTCTGTGCGTACCTCGGGCTTCTGACGTGCTGCCCGAAGGCAGTCACGATACAGCCGCAGCACGTCTTTCTGGAGACCCGAGAGCTTTCGCGGCGCAGACATCGATAGAGTAAGCAATAAAAAAGAATAAAATCGATTGATAAAGCATCATTCGATTACAAATCTGTTTCTACAAGGATCCGCTGATAAAGGCGGGTGTGGAACAAAGGTCTGCCGCTGCCGCTTTCGTCACCGCACTGATCTCTCACCCGGAAAAAATCATATATTTATCACTAACACACACAAAATGTTCACCGGAATCGTCGAATGCATGGGCAAGGTTGTCGAGTTTGCGCCCCTCGACACGACAGAGTCAGGCGGTAGCGGCGCGTCGCTTACTATCTCGGGCGCCAAGGAGATCCTCGGTGACTGCCACCTTGGCGACAGCATCGCGATAAACGGCACATGCCTGACCGTAACCGAGTTCAGCGAGGACTCGTTCAAGGTCGGACTTGCACCCGAGACGCTCAGCCGCACCAACCTTGGCCAGCTGCAGCCTGGCAGCATGGTCAACCTCGAGCGCGCGCTGGCTGCTGGGCATCGCTTTGGCGGCCACTTTGTCCAGGGCCACATCGACACTACGGCCGAGATCATCGAGATCACGCCTGACGAGAACTCGATATGGTACAAGCTGCGGGTCCAAGACAGAAAGCTCATGCCATACATCATTCCCAAGGGATTCATTGCCCTCGACGGCACCTCGCTGACCGTATGCGATGTCAATGACGACGAGTCGTGGTTCACCATCATGATGATCGCATACACGCAGACACACGTCGTTATGCCGACCAAGAAGACTGGCGATCTGGTCAATATCGAGGTCGACATGCTGGGCAAGTACGTCGAAAAGGTTACCACATCTATTCTTCAGGGAGCTGTCGTAGATGGCGGATCTGCTGTGACAAGCCAGTCGTATATCGAAAAGATCGTCGAGCGTGTGCTAGAAAAGAAGGCGCTGAACAAGTAGTGGCATTGGCCTTACAAAGCTCTTGACACATTTGATCCCACAAAATACATTTTCTCGGAAAGACTGGGGTGTTGAGCTGAAAAATGACTGCGCGTGTGTTCTGTTTCAAAAGGATGATGACGTTTGTATTTGGATCCAGCAACACTTTCTTGCCAAAACCTCTACATGGTATATTCCAAGAGTGCAAGCGCTACACAGATACCAGCAGAGATGGTGTCAGATACGAAAGTAACAGCTAAAAGGAAGGCAGCTTTGGAAACCCGAGCTAGACGACCAGTGCCGAGACAGATGGTTTCAAAGATCCGCACACAGAAATGGACCAGGGCTGAGAAGGACCGCCTGTTTGAGAGTCTGAAATCAGGTCGCGTTTCGATTGCCAAAGCAGCTCAATGCGTGGGCGAAACCAAGTCACTGCGCCAGGTAGCCGAGTACATCGAGTATCTGCAGTTGTGGTCCAAGCTTATTGACAATATGCCTCCACATAAACAGGAGGCAGCACCGCGCATGCCTGCTCCCGAAGCCGAGGAGAGCGACGGCGGCAGCTCTAGCGATATGGCCAGCGATGCGGACGAGGATTGTAGCGCTGATGTTTGCCCAGAACCCTCGACAGCAGCCATCAGCATGTTTGACCAGTCGTTTGCTGATCTGCTCGCCAAGATGTGCACAGGGGACGACGACGCAGCAGTCGACAAATCGACATATGCGGCGCTTCGTAGCATTCTGACTGACTTTTTGTCCAGCGTGCTCAAAGAGTCTACTTACATTGCCACCATATCCAAGGGCACAAACCACGCCGATGCAAACAGCACGCTCCGTCTAAACCTGCACAAAGAGGCTGTCACCGAATCACTCCAGGCATGTGGGTATGGTGAATACATGTATGCTGGAGATCCTGCCAGACCCATGGACCGTCTTATCGCCGAATATCTCGACGACACGGTGGCATCGGCATTGCTTCCAGAGCCAGAGCCTCTCTCCGCAGCAGCTGCACCGTCCAGCGACTCGGAGGACAGCATCGGCACAAGCTCTGACCACGACTGAGTGCTGTAGCTGTGTGCTATGGCGGCGGCGGCATGGAACACGGAACGCTGCACGGCGCTGCAACCACAGTCGCTCGGACCAGTGCACTGTACAGTGCAGCGCGCCCTCTTGCCCCCCGATCCCGCTCTGCGCGCGTCGTGATTGGCCGCCGCGCCTGCTTGATCGCGGATAATTGGGCTTGATTAGTACCCAACAAAAAAATTTTTCTTCTGTGTGCTGATCCCAAGCATTGTTTCGAAGAGACGAAAACTAGAGAAAAAATTCGTCGTCTTCTGCATTCGCATGGGGGCAGGCTGATAGAGAAAAGTATATTGGGACGACGGCGGCCAAGCAAGAAAAACTCTTTTCTCTTCTCTTCATCTCTCTCCATTTTGTATCAAAATAGGTTTGTCCTGCTCTTTAGCACTTTCTTTTTAATTTTATACATACCAACAGCTAGAGACTTTGACCATGTCTGAGGAATTTTCGGGTGCTATCGGCATTGATCTTGGAACCACCTACTCTTGCGTTGCCGTCTGGGAGGGAGAGCGTGTTGAGATCATTGCCAACGAGCAGGGTAACCGCACCACCCCCTCGTATGTCGCCTTCGCTGACACCGAGCGCCTGGTTGGTGATGCCGCCAAGAACCAGTCGGCCATGAACCCCCACAACACCGTCTTCGACGCCAAGCGTCTTATCGGTCGTCGTTTCGATGATCCCTCGGTCAAGCGCGATACCCAGAACTGGCCGTTCAAGGTTGTCGAGAAGGACGAGCAGCCCTACATCGAGGTCCAGTTCCAGGGTGAGGCCAAGACCTACTCTCCCCAGGAGATCTCTGCCATGGTCCTGGTCAAGATGAAGGAGGTCGCTGAGTCCAAGCTCGGCAAGACCGTCAAGAAGGCCGTCATCACCGTCCCCGCCTACTTCAACGATGCCCAGCGTAACGCCACCAAGGATGCTGGTACCATCTCGGGCATGGATGTTCTGCGCATCATCAACGAGCCGAGAGCTGCTGCCATCGCCTACGGTCTGGACTCCAAGCAGAAGGAGGAGCGCAAGGTCCTCATCTTCGATCTCGGAGGTGGAACTTTCGATGTCTCGCTGCTGACCATTGCCGGCGGTATCTTCACCGTCAAGGCCACCGCTGGTGACACCCACCTTGGTGGTGAGGACTTTGACAACACCCTCGTTGAGCACTTCAAGGAGGACTTCAAGCGCAAGCACGACAAGGACATCTCGGGCGACGCCCGCGCTCTGCGCCGTCTGCGCACTGCCTGCGAGCGTGCCAAGCGCACTCTGTCGTCGCTGGCCCGCACCACCATCGAGGTTGACTCGCTGTTCGACGGTGTCGACTACCAGGCCACCATCACCCGTGCCAAGTTCGAGGAGCTCAACTCGACCCACTTCCAGAAGACCATCGACCCCGTTGCCCAGGTCCTCAAGGACTCGGGTATCGCCAAGTCTGAGGTCGACGATATCGTCCTGGTCGGTGGCTCGACCCGTATCCCCAAGGTCCAGTCTCTGCTGCAGGAGTTCTTCGACGGCAAGGAGCTGAACAAGTCGATCAACCCCGATGAGGCCGTTGCCCACGGTGCCGCCGTCCAGGCCGCTGTCCTGACTGGCACTGCTGATGCCTCCAAGACCGACGATCTGCTTCTGCTCGATGTCGTCCCCCTCTCGCTCGGTGTTGAGATGCAGGGCGGTGTCATGGGCGTTGTCGTTCCCCGCAACACCCCCATCCCCACCAACAAGCAGCGCACCTTCACCACCGTCGCTGACAACCAGACCCACGTCGAGTTCCCCATCTACGAGGGTGAGCGTCCCATGACCAAGGACAACAACAAGCTCGGTAACTTCGAGCTCAACGGCATCATCCCTGCCCCCCGCAACGTCCCCGAGCTGGAGGTCACCTTCGACATTGACGCCAACGGTATCCTCAAGGTCACCGCCGTCGACAAGGCCTCGGGCCGCAAGGCCAACATCACCATCTCGAACGCCACTGGCCATCTGTCGGCTGCCGATATCGAGCGCATGGTCAACGAGGCCGAGAAGTTCAAGGAGGAGGACAAGGGCCGCGAAGAGGCCATCCAGGCCAAGAACGACCTCGAGGCCTCGATCCACCAGATCGAGTCGACCATCTCTGACATTGCTGTCGGTGCCCGCCTGAAGGCCAAGGACCGCGATACCCTCGAGAGCGCCCTCTCGGAGGCCATCGAGTGGCTCGAGGTCAACGGCGCGTCCTCGGACAAGGCCTCGATCACCGCTGCCAAGCGGAAGCTTGAGCTCGCCTTCAAGCGTGCCTTCAGCTCTGTCAACCAGCAGCGCGGTGGCCGTCGCTAAGGAGTTTTACATTTCAAAAATGCGCTTCTTACGTCCTTGTTTCTAAAACAAAAAAGATTTCTACCTTTCTCCCAACTCTTTCAAAAAACACTTTTCAACCCAACATTCTCAGTCGACTTAAAAAAACATTTGTTGTATTTGGAGATTTGAACCTAGTGGTGGTGCTCGTGCTTGGCCTCGGGAAGGTTGGCGGGATCGAAGCCGTGCTCGGAGAGCTTGTATACATTGCCGCACTCGGGGCAGCGATCAAACTCGTGCTTGCGCTCAACGACGATCCAGATCAGATCGTGGTCCTCGCCAGGGGCACCGCAGCAACCGACAATGCGCGACTCAGCGCCTGATGGCACGATCGTGGGCTCGGCCTTGGTGCCCTTCTTGCTGAGATGCAGAGGGCCTAGATCGAAGAACTCCTTGCCCTCCATGGCGGCAAGATGCTCCTCGCGCTCGAAGCCTGTAGCCTGCTCAAAGTTGGTCGGGGTACGTCCGGGAGTGGCGCCAGGACCCTGGAGGATCGGGGCGTCGTGGTGGTCGCTGCCTATCAACAAGTGCAAATCAGCTTTTATATCTTGTTAGCAAAGGTCATAGCTACGCTACATACCCGTCGACTGACTGGCCAGATAGTAGTCCGTCTAGAGCAATGTTGTATCTTCTACTTACTGCGGCGGATTGCAGCAACGCTGAATGCGCGCTGGGCGGCGACGGCGGGGCGGACGAGGCCGGCGCGGGCCAGGGGTGCGGCCTTGGTGATAAGGTTGCGACGTGCGGCGTTAAACATTCTTCAATAATACTACAAATCCGAAAATGAGCAGAGCTGCGGTGTTGTTAGCAAAAAAAGTATCTGAAACACGTACTCCTTGTTAAATGGCAGCGAATAGCGCAATTCGTGTGGTCTTTTCGAGTCAGAGCGTGCGGGCATGCAAGTACAATTTTGTGTAGAAATGTGCATGTATATATCTTATCGGCGCACCCGGCACGTTTCGCTCGGTGTCTCGCTTCTCCACACTGACATGTGCGCAGATTCCATACGCCGCGTCTGGCTGATTTGCGAATCCAACACTGCAATGCCAGCTATACGAGATATTGTACCTTGCTGAAAGCGTATATAAAGCTCTATAAAAATGGAACAGCAAAAGCAAGGTGGACGTCGGCTGAAATTGAACTCGCGATTCGGTTTCTAGACCTCTTCACGAAAAATCGAACGATTTTTCAAAGAGCACATTTTCCACGTGATGGACAAGATAAACCGAGATTATCTTAATCAGTCTAATCAGCACTGGCAAATCTACGACGGGTAGCTCTTCTTGGCGCCCAAGGACCGGCTCTTGTACTTGTCTTCGAGCTGGCCGCGGCGGGAGGGCTCCATGGTGTTGCGCAGACCAAGCAGGGTCTTTGAGACTGCCTCGGTGGCGCCAATCATCGGCTTGAGCACAGCTACTGGCACTGCACGCACGACAGCCCTTACTGACCCGTGCACAGGCGATCTCATCGATCCGCCGTCAGCACTGCTCTCGTCGCCATCGCCGCCTTCGCCCGTACCCTCCTGGACAACCACCGGAATCGCAAGAATCGTCTGCATAGCATCACCGACATTGCTGCGCAGGCTCATGTACGCCTGCCGCATGCCCTCGCTTAAGTTTTCCGGCTGCCGTGCGTACTTGCTCTTGTTAAAGCTGCCTCGCCGCGCGCTGCCGCCGTGGTCGCCTGCAACACTCGCACTCGCGGCGCTGGTGTACCCGTCGGCCGACATATAGTCTGGCCAGTCCGCCATATCAAGAACAATATGCGGCTGGTCTCCGCCATATGGCGAAAGGGCTCCGCTGCCTTCTGTGCGGCTCTCATGCGAGTGCGGGTTGCTGCTCGAATCGCCGGCGCTGACAACATCTACATTCAGGATATCGCCCGCCTGCTCGAGAAGCGTCTGTGCATTGACTGCAACTTTGGCTCCAAGTTGAATCGCCTCGAGCGCCGTCGTACGAGCAAACGACTGGGCACCACGCTTGATTCCCTGCACGAGTCGTCCGTCCTTGCGGTACTGCTCTAGAGGAAGAATTACCAGGTCGGCTACTCCAGACCCAATGTTGACCAGGGATCGAAGCGGAGTCATGCCAGACACTACGCCGGGGATCTGTGTCTGCGTCAGGTGTGGCAGCCACGCTCCTGCCAGCTCACGCACAAGCTTGGAAACGCCAGCTACGCCGCGGACCTTGACTGTGTTCAGTGTCATCTCGGCATCTTCTAGCGGGAAGAAATTTAGCAGCTCGACAGGCTTACGCGACGATGAGCCAGAAGCTGCTGCTGTTGCTGCCGTTGAAGAACCGGCGTTTGCAGCGACAAGTGAGGGTGATGCTCCACCGTTGCCAGAGGACGCTTTGGCAGCTTTCGAGGATGAGCTGCCACCACTACCAGAGACTGCACGCATTCGCCGAGGCTTGTAATCGAATATGACGTTGATTGGAGCCATGTGCACAATCTGGAAGTATAGCTGGTCTGCCGCCTTGGTCTTTTGCTGTCTGTATATACCCAGTCTGCGCTCCCTAGTACCACCGCCCCTAGTGGCATCCTCTCTTGATGTTGCTCCTTTAGTGGTTGAAGCCTGATTCTGAGAGCGTTCAATCTCCGCTAACATAGCCGAATGCTGCTCGGCTGACTCAAAGAAGCCGATCAAAAAGTCGAGAGCATCCTGGTGAATATAGCACCGGAGCGGGCTGATCTCAAAGTCGACACGAAGCTCCTCGGTCGGCAGCGTTGTGTATGGCCGCACAGCCTCGATCTGGGCGTAGATCATCGGGCCAGAGTTGCTATCGGGCCATCTGCTAGACCGCTGCCGGCGCATGCTGCCGCTCGTTACGCGATCTGAATCAGCTGTGCCCTTCGTAAGCAGCTCGCGGTTGCGTGTGGTAGCCAGTGTATGCAGTGTCAGCGGAAGCCCCGTCTTTGCATCCCGTCGCCGCGTAAGGAACTTGGACCACTCGGATGACTCGAGCTGATCAAGAATTTCGATCATGCCGATGTTCAGCCCCAGGTCGTATGCGGTGGTTGATGTCTCAGAATACTGCTTGTACTCTGCATGGACATGTGTGGCCCGCAGCTCGATCTTGGGCTTTGCTGAGCGACGGGCTGGTCTGCCAGGCTGCCGACCAGGCTGTTTATGCGGAGAACCAAGCGGACTGTTGCGGAAATCAATCGGTCCTCGCGACTCGGGCATGCTCGCAGAAACGCGGCCGAAGGGTGACTCGGAGTCGGCATCGTCAAGTGTGTCCATGTACGACGGAAGGTAGCCAGGATCAATAGGTGAACTGTGTACTGGTTGGTCTGCAGAGACATACCAGTCGTGACCCGAATGCAGGTTCACCTCAACGCGTGCCAGATCGATAGTCACACAGATTATATGATCGCTACTGTCGCCGACTGATCCGCTATCGTCATCGGTTGTATCGCCCACAGCAGGAACCTTAAAGTAGTCTTCAATGAGCTCAAACTTGCCGCCGCTACCATCGCCTGACGGGGTGATGCTGGTTTCGCCAGCATCGCCGATGCTATCGCCACTCTCCGAAGGCACAGTGATTCTGACGGGAGCATTGCTGCTGCTCCTGAAGCTGTTTCCAACTCCGCCGTAGGCCGACGTGTCGTCGTCAAGAATTCGAGAGTTTGGGAACACGATCCCTGTACTCAGTCTTTTTGCTCCATGCGACGATGCAGAGTAATCTGGCTCAAGAACCACCGAGTCTTCGACGTTTGCAAACGGCTGCTGTTGATCAGAGAAACGGCTCTCTAGCCGTGGTAAGCGGTTGTTTGTGTTTGATACACCATACTCTGTGCGGTGCTCGAATTCGTCGCCTTCCGACAGAATATCGCCATCACTGTCCATATTCACATAGTCGCCCAGATCGAATTCGTCGTCTTCGTCATCGCCAAAGCTGTAGCTGCTGCTCCGTCCAATACCTCCATCAGCAGCAGCGATGTTTCGGCTAGCTGTCTTGCCCTTAGATCTCTGGATATCTAATGGCTGCCTATGTCCTGGGGACATGTGGGGCTGCTGATGCGGGTGCTGCTGGTGCTGGGTGTTGCTGCGACGCGAGTACATAGGATGCACGGTCGATGTCGGAGACAGTGCCTGGCCCCCACCAACAACCTCGTACTCATCAGCCACGTCTGGAGGCGTGTGTGGCGCAAAGTACTCGTCCATGGCCAGTGCGCTGATGTCGTCATGACCGTTCTCAAAGTCATACGTGAAGCTGTTCTGGAAGTCGTCGACCATGTGCGGAGACATTGCATTTGACTGCAGCGAGTGTGCGCGGCCACGGTACGCCGTATCGATTGAAATAGGGCGGGGCGCAGAGGAAGCAGCAGCAGGCATGGAAAAGGTGTTCTCCTCGATATCGTCAAAGACACCGCCGCTGACCTGGCCTAGGATCTGCGGGCTGACCACACGCTTAGACCTCTTGGCTGGAGCTACCTGTGCGGCATCTGGATCCTGTTTCTTTGAGCTGCCGGCAATGTCAGCAACCAGGCTCTGCAGAAGCAGCGGAAGGGAGCCAACCGAGTCAGCGCATGCATCGAGCACAAGGGCCTCGCTATACAGCTTGAGGTCAACTAGCGGACCATCCTCGCCATCCCTCATCCTCGACGCGACATCGACCATATCCATATGGACTAAAACCGTATAACCATGGTCGACCCAGAAGCGTCTAGTCGACACCCATGCGTCACTCGACATATCGACAGTCGCCACCGCAGCAAGCGAGTCCCTAGACTTTCCAAACACCGAAAGCCCCTCGACATAGTAGTGCAGCTCCTCGCGGTCGCGGGCAGGTGCCGGCGTATTGATTCCAATGATCACAGCCAGACTATCCAGCGACAATGCCGCGCCACTAATGCTCGGATCTCTTGAGGGCGTCCATGTGAGAGACGAGTTTTGCACGTTAAGCGACAGACGTGCGGGTTTTGGAGGCGGCTGGACTAACCCTGAGGTGCCTGGCGATCCAAAGAATGCCTCGAGATCGCGCAGACAGGTGGAGTCGCTCTCGTAGTCAACGGTGGTCCACGAGGTCTTCAGCACAATCTCCGACTCCTCTGTAATCGTCGGCGATGTCAGCATGTAGAGCGACAGCTGAGGCGTGAGTATCTGCGACTCTGGAGTAGCAAATGTATGGCTAAGAACAGCGCCAATCTCTGCTTCGCCGATAAAAGACGACAGACGAACCTGGTTGGACTCGAGTGTAACGTACATGCGGCCCTTCTCGATGATGGCATTCGATAAGAAGCCCTGGCTGTTGGTCAGTCTGATCCGATGCGAGCGATCGTCGCCACCTCCTGCCGACGATATATCAGCTCTGCCGTAGTATGGCTGATCTGACGTGTTTACTCTGGCAACCATCAGAGGCATGTCAACCAGAACCGACAGGCCAAGCTCAGCTTTGTCGTCCGGGACATCTACAATATCTTCTGGAATACGAGAAGCAGCCCTGGCTTCCTCCTGAATCGACTGCCACAGCAAAAAGTCGTTGATCACGGCGTTCAGTCGCTGGTATGTCGTCTTTGTAAGGAGGATCTCGGTTTCAGGAAGATGGCACGATACGACCAGGCTCGAAAGCGCAACCGCTAGGCGCTCGAACTTGAGAGACGTCGACAGCTCGGACTCGGGGGCCATGCGCACGCGAATGTTGTCATCTACGGCGGAGAACGCATCGAATGCAGGCGGTCGCCTGCCAAACTGCTCGGCAGCCTTGTATGCGGGGGTCCTACGGCCACTGTTCTTTGCCACCGTGGTGATCTCGACGTGCGGCCGCGGAACAGCAATGCCGGAAAAGGCGGTGAGGGGCGCGACAGAAGGCGCATGGATCGAGGCGATATGATCGATTGCGCTGCTCCCCTCCATCGACTGCAGATAGACATGCAGGGACTCACATTCAACACGCACCCCTGATCCAGCAACGCTCTTTCGAGACTCTAGAAGCTCCTGGATATGTGGGTGACGCAGGTGTCCGTCAGGAACATCGTTCTGTGTCTGGCTGCTGGTTGCGGTGCCATTGACCACATTGGTGATTACAGCATCGATAGCATCAACACAGAAGTGGCCTGGTACAGGCAGGTCATCCTTACTGCCTCGCGAACGTATCTGCGAGCCCGACATACTTTCTTTGCTAGAGCCGGTGTCCACTGTTCCTGGAAGCAGAATCCATGTCCGGATCAGTGGGCTGCACACAGCTACATTCGACGGCATCTTCTGCTCCGCGCTGATCTTGAGGTTCCGCATCAGGTTTTCGATCGAGTCGGTTACATCGTCGGTGTATGCATCTCTGCTGCCGTAGGCATTTGCGCCGCTTGAAGGCACAGCAGGTGCCGCGAGAACCACACTTGACAGTAGCTCCTGATATAAGCCCAGTCGGTCAGCGAGCTCTTTGTTTAGCGCAAACACGATTGGCCCAACGTTGACTGTGAGAACAGGGTCAGACTCGAAGGCGCACATCCACACATCGTACTTTTCCGAGTTGCGTGCTGCTCGCCGCGAGCCTGCATGCTGTTGATGTTGCTGCTGATGCTGATGTTTCGTGATATCCATCGATCTGTCAATGGTGACCAGCGGGCGGACAACTGGGTGGAGCTCGGGGTCATTATCGTATACGCTGACGCTCTGGATATATGCGCTGACC
Organism: Coemansia erecta; assembly: GCA_027574685.1. Classification (NCBI taxonomy): domain Eukaryota; kingdom Fungi; phylum Kickxellomycota; class Kickxellomycetes; order Kickxellales; family Kickxellaceae; genus Coemansia; species Coemansia erecta. The sequence continues at coordinate 77,126 of JANBOJ010000013.1, forward strand.
ATGGTCGTGCTTTTGCTATCGGATGCCATCGGCTGCCGCACGTCTTCGGTGTATGCAGCAGGAACGCCTCTATTCGCAGCCTCGTGAGACATTGCTGCCCACAGTTCAGTATCAACATGTGCCGAGGATCCACCAGGGGCACTCCTGGTACCCGACACGGGTGTGCATTCCCACCGCGCTCCAACGTTCTTCAGATAGAATGCCAGATGCTTGACAGTCTCGAGCTTCAAACGCAGAACAGCCAGGCTGCTGTCCTGCCACCCATCGAGAAGCTCTGTCGGCTGCGGCACCACAGCGACATAGATGTGCTTCAGCTTGGCACTGACCCACCGTGCCAGCTCAGGCACTATTCCGGCCATGGCATCTGCGGAAGTAGCTGCGGCAGCCGCAGCAGCAGAGGCGGATGCAGCAATGGTATCGGGCAGTCTGTCACCAAACTTTTGCTGGTAGCGTGTCCTCATCTCCTGACGGTCAGACTTTAGCTTGAGCAGCGGCGCAGCTGTTCTCGCTATTGCAAGAATTGAGGCCAGCTGATCTCTAGTAAGGACACATGCCATATCGGTCATGTCAATTGCCACGTCCCATCCGCTGGTTTTAGCGTCTTCGCCAAGGTGGTTGCGCATCCGCGTGCCGCCGTCCATCCTGCCGCTGCCGTCGCGCGAGAATGTCTGGTTGGCATCCGAAAGGTACTGCGGCGACGGAGGTCTTGCTTCGCGGAACTCGCCGGGCATCGGGCCCATATAGAGTGCCTCACCAGTTCCTGCCGACTTGCGCCGGCTGCCATCGTTACCACCACTCTTGGGTGCCACTGGCGCTAGCTCCGAAAACGGCATTCTGCGGTGGATCCGAATATGCGCAGCCATCGGAGACGCAAACGTTGAGAGCACGGGTGCTTCGCTGACACCATCGCTGGTATCAGAAACAAGAGACACGCGCAGACCGCGTATCTCGAGCAGCTTGAACAGCGTGCGGAACTCGACAACCTTGTATTCAATACCGACAGGATGGTCACGGTCGCTTCCCGAACCTACCGAGTTGGCATTGTCGCCACTTACATCGCCGCTGCTGCCCTGTCGCCGCGGGCTGCTTGACTCTGTGGATGGCCCGGACGAGCGCTCAGGATTGCCCCTTTCCTCGACAAAATCGATGCTAGAAACAGAGAGCTTTATCGTGTTTCTTGTCGTCTCGCCGGAATGCTCGTCGCGCGCAACCACAAGGCACTCGACATTGATGTTGCGCACACGGATGTTGACTGCGGATATAATGCGATCGACCATCTCGCTGACAACTTGCAGCCCATGCACCGACCCGCTGCCCGGCGCGGTTGGCAGGGGAAGGTCGTCGATGCAGTCCTCAAACTTGTCGCCGTCGTTGGCGTCATTAGCTGGAGCTGAGCCCTGCCCAGGCTGGTTAGAACCAGCTGCCTTGCTCTGGGAGCGATAGTACTGCACCCTCTCCTCGTGCGCATCGGCAACAAGCCTTTCGACATCCTTGTTGATGAATGCGTCGTCCTTGGGGCCGTACCCTAACGTCTCGGCACGCAAAAAGTCGTCGGCGATAAACACGGACGATGCAAGTATAGATGCGCCTCCGTCAGTCATAACGACCGACTCTGCCAGATGCGCCTTGTTTAGACGCTGGCGCTCGGCCTCCTCGCTGTCATCGCCGCTGTTAGCATTTAGCGACCCGTTGTAGTCGTCGCCATCCGAGAGCTGTGTCTTTATTTCGAGATCGTCAATCTGCAGTTCGCAGTGTCCGGTCCAGAGCTGTGTCCAGGGAATCGAAATCGAAACTGCGCCAATAACTCCGCTGCGCACAACAACGGGCAGCCCGATAATAGCGTCGTTCAGAGCCTACTGATACCATTAGTTCATCAAAGTGTAGGTTAGTGTGTTTGATACATTAACATACCAGGCTATACTCTCCTTGCCACAAAACCTTACCTCCTCTGACAGCTGAACGTTCTTGAGCCGCAGCTGGCCGCCGCTAAGCTGAACATCGAGGTTCTCGTCATCGAGCTCAGTCTTTAGGAACTGACCCACTGTACGTCGTAGTAGAAACTTTACTAGCCGCTTCTGCAATGAGTTGGACACGGCCCATGAGGGCATTGAGAATGTCCAGTTCTTTGGCCACATGCTTAGAAGCGCTGCTGACAGATACTAGGGTCGTGGCGGCAGAGAAATAGAGAAAGAAGGGCGTAAATAGAAATAATAGAAATAGAATGTGTGTGTATGTATATGTGTGTATAATAGGTGCGTAAGTATGTAAGTGGAAGTGAGGGGGAAAAGGTATACAATTTGAAGCTGAACGAAAGACGGAATTTGAATTGCTGTAGAAAGAAGCGACACGCAGCACACAGTCCTGCAGCCTTTCTCACTCAGTCACGCACGTCACATTTGCTATTGTACACGTGATGTCTGTGAAGCATGCCATGCAATTTGCAGAGCGGCTTGGAGACTCGGCTCGCTACAGTAGCTGCACGTGATAATAATTTAATATCGGTATTGATTGTTTTATGATGCAGCTCGGTTCAGCTGAGCCGCCTCATTTTTTGGGGGGACAGGTTAAACTTTGGCGGTCTGCAGAAAAAAGGAACGGCGGTATGTTGACCTTTTTTTCTCTTTGCCTTTCACCCGAATTTCAACCTGCTATCCTCTCCTGCCGTCGCCTCTCCATTTGCCCTTTCTCTCTCTATCTCTTTTCACTTCTTTTTTACGTTCACTTCAGATATGCGCTACTCGACACCATCGGCGAAGCTTACACTAGCTGCCGCTATACTTGCAAGCACGCCTGTGCTGTGCCATGCCAGAAATATGCATCCTCGCCAGGTTGCTGGGGCTATTACCACATCGTCGACTGATGACCTTGCAGCTGGTGCTGCCGGGTCATCGACGACTGTGCCGGGGGCTGCAGTCACAACGCCTGCTGCATCGACGACGCCGGTTGCTGTTACGCCATCCGAGTCCACAGATGCTGCCGGTGTAAACGCAGGTGGTGCTGCAGCAAGCTCCTCTACCCCAGTCTCGAAGACCACAACCCCAGCTGCAGGGGCTGCTGCTGCTGCATCTACATCCAAGACAACGACACCAGCAGCCGCCGCTGGAGCAGCATCTCAGACAACATCAACCACAAAGGGCGCGGCGGCAGCAGCTGGTGCCAAAACATCCACCACTGCCGATACAGCAGCAGCAGCCGCTGCTACACCCACTACCACCACACAGGCGAACAACGTTGTTGGAGCAGCTGGCGGTGGCGGCGGAGACCAGGTTGCTCTGGGAACTCCAGCCCCGGCAAATGTCTTCACTGCTACAATGGGCACCGGCGGCATCCTTGAATATGACTCGTGCATTGAGTTTGAAAGCCAGTGCAATGGTCTCTGCTCATACGGAATATACTCGATGGACTGCATTGACGGCGGCATCTGCCTCTGCTACAAGGATGACCCTGATAACACCGATACCAATTCTGACTCGACAAACGCCGAGAATGACGGCGGCGATAATGCAACTACCACCAGCAACGCTGTTCGGAATCTGCCTGCATGGGGTCTGGCTGCGCTCTCGCTGCCAGCTCTAGGTACGCTTGTCCTTACGGCAGCGTTTTTCTGACAATATTATGTTTATTTTGAAATTGAAACCATACTTGTGCGCCGGTGTCTACCGAAAGTCGGTCTTGAGTTGACAGTCTGTGGTTAATATTACTGCGCTGTGCTGTTTTGGCTTGTTTTTAACTCTTTATCTGTTTCTAAAGAATGCCGATTGGACACGCCCCATTGCGTAGGATGCCCCGGCTCTCGGGAGTATTTGTGCACGGATCGCGAAACCATTACCGAGTTGAGAGGCACTCGTCGCTGCTGCCTAGGGCTTGGGTGCTGTCGAACGGCAATATTCTAGACGATCTCAAGACGACAAGACTTGCTCAGGCACTTGGGATCCCATTTGAGACCAAGCAGATATCCAGCTCCTGGCTATCATCAGCAGCGCACAGACACTTGACCAACATCCGCTCGATATTCTCAGCATCTCCATCGGATACCCTGCACTATCTTGAAAATGCCCCGAGCGACAGCCTTCCCCGGATTGCCATAGCAGCCTCAGACGAAGCGTTACCGGCTCTGCTCGAGATAAAGCAACGAACACGCGACCAGGCCGTTTCAGTGTACCTCGGGTTGCCTAACACCAAGCTGACTGATATAGACGCGCTGGTACTTTCTAGATTGGACCAGATGCGGCTGCGTCATCTGGGCCCTGCCAGGGCTAACCTTGAAAACTCGATCTCAACCATGCTCCCCCTTAGCGGTGCTACCACACAGAGCCTGCACGAGGTGGCTCAGAGCGGATCCAATCGCTTGATCGCTGTGTGCATTGGGAGCGGACTTGAGCCTGCGGGATACCAGCTCCTTAGCGACGACATTGATACGCTTGCAGACGGTCTGCTTCAGGTCGCAGGTACCAGCCCTGTTAGAATTCTGCTTTCTGGCAAGATGCACAGCGGCATCAAGTCAATGGTCGAATCCCGACTTATTAGGAGGCTACTGAGCTCGTCCACAGACTCCAATGGAACCAGTCATCCTCCAGTAAACCTTGAAGTACTTGACTATTCGCAACCTGGCCACCCGTCGCCCGAAACAGTTCTAGGATCAGCCTCGCAAGTCGTGGTCACGGCAGACGACATTCCGTCAGTATCACTCGCAGCATCCCTTGGCCGCCCGGTGTACATTTCTGGCGAGGAGCGTACCACCCGCATTCTGCGCAACTACTACCGCGTGCTCGATACAAGCAACATTGTCCGACGCTTCTATCCAAAGGGAAGCCGGTACAGCTACATGCTTCTAGCGGATATCGAGGGCGAAATCGATGAGTTCAGTGCTATTCGGGACCATGAGCCATGGGCTGGTTACAACGCACAGCAGGATCTAGAAAATGTGGCAGCCTTTATCCACGAACGGTACAGGCTGCTTAACGCCTAGAATGAAAAAAATTTATAATTAAAAAATGAAACTCCTAAGATTAAGAGCTACAGACAACCTAGTTGTCGGCCTCGACTGCGGTGGGCTGGAAGACCTCCTTGCCCATCTTCTTGTCGAGTCTGCAGGCAGGGTTCGACTGGACCATGCCCAGATCAACCTTGTGTCCAACAAGAGCACGGATGTTGTCAACACCGTACTTGATCATCGTCGGTCTCTCGAGCGACAAACCAAAGCCGGCAACCTGGACGCCCTCCTCAAGGCCCAGCGGACGCAGCATCTCGGGTCGGAACATGCCAGAGTTTCCAATCTCAACCCACTTCTTGAAGCCGTCGTGCCACGAGAAGATCTCCATGCTGGGCTCGGTGTATGGGTTGTAGGTAGGCTTGAAGCGCAGGTTGGTAATTCCCATCTTCTGGAAGAAAATGTCCAGGAAGGCAATCAGGCTTCCCAGCGACATGTTCTTGTCGGCAATGACACCCTCGACCTGGTGGAACTCGGCAAGATGCGTGGCATCGACAGCTTCATTGCGATAGACGCGATCGATGGAGAAGTACTTGGCCGGGCGATAGGGCTCCTTCGCCAGCTTGTTCAGGACATTCGAGCTGACAGCAGTCGTGTGCGTACGCAGAACAAGGCGCTTGGCCTCCTCGATGGACCAGGGATAGCGGTATCCAATCGATCCGTAGCCACCCTTCTCGTGCACATCCCTGACGGTCTCCCAGAATGCAGGAAGCTCGTTGGCAACAGCGGGATCCTTTAGGAAAAAGGTATCCTGGAGATCGCGGGCCGCATGCTGCTGGGGAACAAACAGCGCGTCAAAGTTCCAGAACGACGAGTCGACAAAGTTGTTCGTCGGCATCTCCTCAAAGCCCATCTCGAAGAAGATCTGGCGGAACTCCTCGCGCACCTTCATCAGGGGGTGCAGATGGCCGCCGTTCGGGCTGACACCCAGAGAATCAAAGTTGAACTTTTTGAACTCAGAGTTCTTCCACGCACCGCTCTGCAGCATCTCGACGGTTAGATCCGTCGCCTGCTTCTTGATCTCGGTCGAAAAGTCGGTGCCCTTGCTGACTGCGTACGAGAAGGTCTTGTTCGGCTTAATCAGACGACGGCGCTTCAGATCCTTAATAACGTCGCTGCTGGTATGGCCACCAGTGGCCTTGACCGTCTCGAGATCGACCTTGACCTGGTCAACGATCGAGTCCACCAGACGCACAATGTTGCTTCCGTTCTTCTTGATCCACTTGTTCTTGAAGCCGGTACCCTGTCCAAGACTCGCAATCTTGCCAAACTTGGCACTGAGCTCTGCCACCGGGATGCCCTGCTCGCCAGCCGGAACCGCGTCAAAGATGCGTGCCTCGTAGCTGCCGTTCTCGAGCATATCCTGGCCCTCGGACTCGATCGTCCAGACCTCGGTGGTCAGCGTCTTGTACGTCACCTTCTACATATTTCCTTTTAACAAACAAAAATAGTGGTGCCGGTTTAGAGATTGCGCTGCTCGACCTAGCGTTACCAGCCAATTAACAGAATTGGTTTGTTTCGACAATTACCTCCTGGCTCTCGAGACTCTTCAGAGCGCCGAGAATTGTCTCGGCAGACACATCCGCAAAGGCGGTTTTGGTATCGGCAATCGAGCCTTCTGTCTCGAGTTTGTTAAGAACGCTGAGCTTGAGTTCCTCGCTCATTTTGGTGTTTCAAAGCAGATAAAAAAAAAACTGTGTGCTGAATGTAAGAAAACAAAAGTACACTTCACTGATGCTCTGTTTTTTTGGCAGGACCGATTTATGACTCAGTTTTCTTGATTTGATCTCTGACCACAATGATCGATGGCTGATCTCCGGCCTCAGCGGCCTGTGACTGGCTTGCGTCGAGTAAATCAACACGGTATGCTGTCAACAGACATCGGGTCACTGGCCCCTCAGGCAGCTAGTGAGACAGACAGACAGACAGACACCGATCCGATCGCTCGTGCCATCCTGCTGGCCGGTCAAGTGAGATAGAAATCAGCCTAGACATTGGTGCTGGCATGGATTTACAATGCGTCGTTGATGTAAAGCCGACGCTGCAATTCCCTGTCCATTCCGAATTGTAAAATGGTCACGGCAGATGTTTGTTATTTTTAATTTATCAGCAAAACACATGCCACAAATAATGCGGAGATGTACAATTAAGTCGCCTTGATACACATCGATTGTCTTATTTAATGCGAATGGTCCAGCGAAATTTTCTTTTGCATGATTTTTTTTGTTTAGTCAGCTGTGCTAATCCCGTCATGACCAAGAACCTTGGTCGGCAAATATCTATTGGCGAAGCGGCATATTTTCCATGTCATATCAAGCAAATGCTTGGCAGAATTCCCGTTTGCTTCGAGTCACGCAGCCGCTGCTTCCTACGCCGCTCATCAGAAAGACGCCGTATTGGCTGCTACAAGACTGAAGATGATGCGCAGGCGCATAAAACTGAGGAGAAGGAGCGATGTGCATATCTCGTGCGTACCGACAGCCAAAGGCAGAAGCAAGGATAAAGGAATTACCCATTCAAATTTGCTATTATAGAAAATATTTATATATTGTGCATATGCTCAGACGCACCAGGCACGCGCTTTCATGACGTGCGTGCTTGTGCGCCTGCTTCCGATTTTCAGTTAGTATCGCAGGCAACATTGGTGATACGCACTACCTCCTTCGTTTGTAGACACAGCGCCTGTGTTTGCCGAATGGCACCAATTATTTTGTCTTCCCTCAATGTTGCCAATTGAAACCATCCAATACATTGTTGCTGCAATGCATGGACAATGTATGGAGAAGGAGAGCAAGAAAAATGCCAACCAATTGTCGCTGGCGCAAAACAAGGTGAATAGAGATCACTTTCTTTCTATTTGTTTGGGAAAGATCCATGTCCAATTTACAGCTGAACTGAAATGTTGCTGTCGCGATATTTCTCAACATTGTTGCTGCCAAGCAGATTTCAATCTCTGCACCACTGCAACAAATACGTAATTGAGAAAGCGGAGAAGAATGGTTAGCAAGACATGTACTCCAGTATGAATGGCGGCGGCAGCAGCAGTTCACACTTACCACATTGCCCGTATCTAAGATTAGCAACGCTAGAATGGAAGGGTTCTCCACAATTGGCGCCTCTCTGTTTCTGCACATTGCATGTATCTGCCAGCAGCTGCAGAGGTAAGATATGCCCAGTGCATCTGTTTCCATGGATAAGTGGGCATTTGCTGACCCGAGAATGCAATGCAACGAATCATGAGATCCCTTCCCCTCTTTTTCTGGATAGCTGACGCAAAGAGGAATGAATGCCTAGAAGACGAAGAGAGCGAGACTTTAAATTTTTTTTGCACTTGAATTGGTATCTAGTATATTAAGGTTTTAAGCGGTCAGGCAGGTAAACAAACAAGCAACCGAGCAAACAAACACATCAGCATCGGGCTTCATGTGTACATGTATGTGTATTTTTAGGATGTGTAGTGAGGCAGAGAATGAACCAGTTCAATTTGCCACCGACTATTATTTCCAAAGCTGCACAAATAAAGTAAAAAATGCTGAACGAGCAGGCACAAGGTTACATATGTCTTTATTCCTCATAAACATTGTATAAAAGGCAAACAATGGAATGCATTTTTCTGCTCAACCATCCCGTCTACGCCACTTGTCCGCCCCCAAACAAGTACATCAAGCACGACAAGCAAGAAAGAAAAAGAAAAAAGCACTGACATAGACACACGCATAAGCACAAGTAGCAGCAGTGGTTGTCGAGATTCTTTTTTGTCATTTTCTTTCTGCCTCACACCTGTCTTCCGTATAAATAGAGTCTGAAGGAGAGGCCGGTTCATTCTTTGTTGCACATCCCTCTTTTTCTTTATCTGCTCGCTCACACGCACACACGTACACACACGCGCATATCTAGAACGCCCTTCTTTGCATCCATATATTGATAACACACGCATTCCTTTTTTAGCATACATACCAACACAGTTATTGCTTCGGCTGGGTCAACTATGATAGCAGCCAGTGTTGGGATACTCGTGTCGCACAAGGACATCCCAACCAACATTACAATAATCGAAGACGACCTGGAGACCCGCACGACAATCCTGAACGGCGGATAGATTGTATTCAGCACACACACATATATATATGCTTGTACGCGCGTACAGTGGCCCAGTGGGGAGAATAATGAGCAGGCGTGACTCTCGAATACACAAAATAACACAGGCATTCCATCCATATTTCGGTGTTGTGACACATGTGTGGTATATACCGTTTTCTCCGCGCCCAAGGTTGTCTACTCGCACTTGGCTGCCGACATTCAAGCCTACTAGACGGTTGAAATTGTGTACACCGAAGCATATATCCAGCGTTCTGGCACCAGCGCGATTCAAGCAAGTGTAGTCTTTTCTGTAGATGTTATATAGTTTTAATCAGATTTGATTCCGAAAGGATATATCCACAATGCATGTCTCTGATGTAGTAGTGACTAGCACTAGCGGCCGCAATTAAATTACCTGGCTAACTCTTACCTGCAGTGGCTTACGACAAGACACGGAAAGAATCAAACATGTAATGTCCAGCCCGTATCTGGCCGACAAAGCCAAAAGAGAAATCAGGCAATCGAGATACCCGCAACTTTTGAGTCCGCCAGAATCCTTCTCACTGCCGGGATGATCCAGCCAGCTGCAATTTGCCCCCAAGGCTTTTTTACCGGCCAGCACGTGCACTATATCCGCTATGCGATCTTGGGGAAGGTGACGATGCCTCTGGCATATGCTTTGGATAAGCATCGAAAGTGACGAGACGACTTGGCCCGCATCACTGTGTCCGATAGCATGTCTCTCGGACGGTATCTTCTCTCTGTTCGGCTTTGCGGGCATATTTCTAATGTAGTCTTCCTTGCATGTGGTTAGAGAAAAAACACCACCACCACCGCAATCATACCCCCCGCATTGTGCTATGTTGTATTCCTCCGGCTAATTGAGAGGGGGAGGGAGCTCACAAACAAACGTTCCTGAAATCGGCGATAAGGCTGCACACGAATCAAGGTGCATGAAAACAAGGAGAAAAGAGGAGAACAGATTAGGTGTCGATGAGCTATCGGCTCTCCGGGTCGTTTTCTTTTCTCAACCGACAGATGGCATGATTTTTTTCCGCCGGCCAATCGGCTGCATAAATTCGTATGCCCCTTTTGCCTTTTTTTAGCGTTTGCCGGCCAGCTTAAAGATAAAAAAATTCTCTGGCCGAAATGCGGGTTTCGAGTATGGAAAGAAAAGAAGAAAATACAAACCTCCTCAGTCCTCCTGCCAGTGGCCATGGACCGAGACTTATAAGCACCTTTATTCTCCTTTCTTCCCTAGTACCCCTTCCTCTCGCTCTAAAAGTTTAAACAACACACCACTTATCTCTTACATGTCATACTATTTCCACTCACCACATCATCCTATTTTATAAACCGCTCAGACTTGCTGTACATATTAAATTCTAATAGCGCCACTACTTTATTTTATAAAACACGCCACAGTTTGACATGGATCCCTCGCCATACTCGCCCTCTTCAATAATGGACAGCTTTGCCAGAACAGTCTCCGAGTCACAGCATCTGCAGGCTGATGATCACATTGCCGCCCTGAACGACTTTCTCGGGATGTCGTCGCCTTCAGCGGCAACGGTGTCAACGACAGCATCGGCGCCAACAAGCGCCAACCAGCGGGCGCAACAGCAGCAGCAACAACATCAACAGCAGCGGCAGCAGCAGGCCATGGCTGCCTTTTTGGCTTCAACTACCGCAAGATATACCGATATTCCTGCCATGAGCGTTCTGTCCCAGAACAGCCCGCTCATGGTCAACACGGTCGATATCACGCCATCGCAATCGATTCAGTCAATGCATCTAGGCGACTTTGGAGCAGCCACGCTTGCCGCCTCACAGAACCAGCCCGGCACTCTCCTTACAAGCACGGTCGACATGAGCAACCAGCTGTACAACAACAGCTCGCTAGCAAGCATGGACTCGGCGTCTCTTACGTCGATGCTAAGCGCACCGGCGCAACAGGCGGTGTTTGACACAGTGCCTAGCCAGTACAATGTGCCGCAGATCCCGACGACCTCTGGGTTCCTCACTCCAGCTGCGCTCAGCTACGATCAGGCGGCAGCTGCAGCCCAGGCAAATATCGAGTTCATGCTGGGCAAGCGCAAGTATGACGATACCGACATGGGCTATATCCAAGGTGCAATCGGCGTTCCCCTGAGCAAGCGTGTCAGCATGCCTGCATCGTATGGTGACTACCAGAGCCATGCTACGACTAGCACCATGCCTATTCCATCGGGAATCAGCATGCAGCGGATATCCTCCTATCATCCGAGCGCATACGCCGGCACTTCGCCGAACCAGGGTCTGTCGGATACCGGATCGAATAGCAGCGCTCTGCCAATGGCACCGACAAAGCTGCCAATCAGCCGTCTGAAGACCATGCCCGCCAGCACGACCTCGGGTACTAGCAAGAGCGGCGGCAAGCGCACTATGGTCTCGTCGACAGTGTTTTCAGCACAGACCCAGCCGCAGCCAAACCAATACCAGCGCAAGGTCGCGCACAATGCAATTGAAAGGCGGTACCGCAACAACATCAACGACCGTATCTGCGACCTGCGTAACTCTGTCCCGGCTCTGCAGCATATCCGTTCCAAGAAGAAGCCGCACACGACTAGCGCTTATGCTCGCGACAATGCCGACAGCAGCAACGACGAGTTTGATGACGACGACGACGATGATGGCAACAGCGTCGAGAGCACTCGTCAGATGGTCGATGGCGTTGAGGCTGCGACCAAGCTTAACAAGGCGACCATTCTGGGGAAATCGACAGAGTATATCTATCATCTGCGCCGGACCAACGACCTGCTCAGACGCGAATCAGCATACTTACAGGAAATCGTTCGCAATCTTCCAGATGGAGACAAGATCATGGAACGGGTTCTGCAGCGTGCCAGAGATGAGTCGGCTATTGCGACCATCATGCTTAGAGTTCCCGAGCGGGCAACGGTACCCAAGAAGAAGAGCCAGTCAAAGCATTAGGGAGATCTATTTCTGGATACTGCTTATTGTCTACGTGATATAGGATAAACTGTTTATTGGTAAATAAATTAAAAACTTTGCAATTTTACTCACAGAAGTGCCTATTGTGGTTGTTCGGCATGAGAAATTCAATTATTAATAGCTGTGGCGATATTTCCAAGTAATATCGAAACTCTGGGATAACCATTTCGGTTCATAGCCTCATTGATAACTATCCAAGATATATAAAAATCCGCGTCGCCAGTATCGAGCTCATTAATATACGAAAGAATAATTCCAAAGCGTTGATTCTCTCTATTTGCTGAGTCACCTTGCGCAAGCCAATCTTCTAACCCCTGTAGGTTTTCGAACTGTGGGATTATGCCTGTATCTGTATCTGTAATTGGGCCTTGAGCTGTGACATGGGGGTTGAGATTATATCTGTGGATAATGGTTTCTATAACTTCCTCCAGAGTACATTCATGGTATTCATGTTCATCATTTACTGGAAAATCAGAAGCACGCATGCATTGCTCATGCTTGTTTCCAATATTAATTCCACCAATGCTTAGGCTTGCTTTATTTTGGGACATTTCATTAGATGCCCGAATGCAGTTGAGGCTGTCAATGTTTAGTGCGACCATTATAGAGATATAGAGATTGCCTGTTGTCGAGGTAGAAATTGCAAGATGTAGATATTATATTCTGGTGACATAGAATTGTGCGGCGTACCATGCCTATTCTTATATAGCTGTCCAAAACCAAAATGCTCTATAGTAATCCAGCAGTAGATACCTATTTTTTGCTTACTTTATAATTCCCATTTGTTTTATAAAAATAAAAAAATTCATTTCTTTTGCTACTATGTAGAAGCTGCTCAGATTGCAGCTTAGTCTAATTAAACATTCTTTGCCTAAATGCAGTATTCTATTTCTTTGAATAGATTAACTGCTTAGATGTTCCTTTTTGTAAAAAGGTTTAATTCAAGGCGACCGGTCTTTTTGGCATATTTCGGCATACTTTAGAACAAAGAACAAAAGCAAAATTTATAGAAGTCCTAGCTTTTTTTGCTCACCATAATTTGCATAGCAAGCCTATCAACCAATCATGCGAAAAAGCGTGGGTGGCGGGGGCGACTGCGCCGACCCCATTGCACACAGCAGTCTCCTCTTTACACATCAACGACAAAGCGGCCTTCACAGAATGGATGTCGACAGCCCGCGCGCGCCTACATTAGCAGTGCCGACGTTCAAAACGACGATTACAAAGCAGCCGTTCTACTACTTTGCAGTCGAGCTGGCAACCAACGGGGCGGCGGAGCACCCAATGGACGCACACCAGTTCCACAGCTTCCTGACGGCAGCCCTGGTCGAGTGGCTGGGGGTGGTCGGGTCCGGGATGTCAGTGGATATCATGGACTATGCGTTCCCGCGGGCGGTCGTCCGCGTGCCGTTCGCCAGGCATAAGGGCGTGTGGCAGGCACTGATGGTCAACACATTCAGGCTGCTGGATGGTACGGCGGCGAGGTTCAGGGTGGTCCACGGGTCGGCGTTCTACATGGGCGTTGCGGCGAGCAGCCGGAGGGAGTTTTGAGAGGATTATAAATTAAAAGGGTGTAATAAATGTGGTATTTATTTTTTTCTTCTATTTTTTGGACTTTTTGGCTGGCTTGGAGGACGACGATGATGAAGGGCCAGAGACGATGTAGTCGGCAATGTTGTCCGCCGACCGTTTAGCAGATTCCTTCTTGGAGAGTGCCTGAGCCTTGAACTTGTTCATCAACGCGTCGATTTTCTTCTTATCGTCACTGTCCTTGGCCTTGGCCTCGGCGGGCTTCTGCTTCTTGGGCAGGTCCTCCTTGGGTGCGACAAAGACCTTCTGCCTCTCGCCCTCCTTCTTCGCGCGGTTCTCCCTACTGGCCTCGCGTTTCCTCTCCGCATCCCTCGCGCGCTTCTCGTCGGGCTTAAGGAAGTACTCGCCCGAGGCCAGCTGCAAATCGACCTTGCTGGGCGTAGGAGCGGGTGGGAAAAGCTCGCGCTTCCTCTTCTTCTCAGCTCCCGCCTTGGGCTTCTTCTGCTTGACGTTGCGCTTCTTGAAGCGCGGCAGGAAGCGGTCCCAGGACTCGTTGGCCAGCTTAGGGTCCTTCGCCAACTCCTTGCGGATCATCATCTCCTTGATATGGTAGATCGGGTGCACGTTCTTCATACAGTCCTCGACTATACGGCGCACGGCGAGGACGCCCTTGTAGGGACCCATGGCCGACACCGTGGTGCCCTGGATCATGATGTAGCTTTCGGTCAGCAGCTCAATGGCCTTCAGCGTGTTGCCCTGCGGACCCAGCAGCCGCTGGCGCCGCTTAACGAAGCGCTCCTTGTTAGTCACCAGGTTGCCGATCTTGATGATGTCGCAGACGGTGTCGTCGTCGAGGATCTTGACGGCCTGCGGGAAGGGGACGCTGCGGGCCAAGAGCTTGATCAAATCACGCGCCTTGAGCACCACATAGGGGTCCCAGGTTTTGCGCGTCGTGCGCACGGTCATGCTGCCCTCGACCAGGTCGAGCTGGCAGGCCAGACCGTGCTTGTCCAGCGTGCGGGTCACCAGCGGCCAGATCTCGCGCAGGTAGGTTTCGCGGTACTTGGGGAACAGCGTGGCGAAGCTCGACTCCTCCTGGAGCGCGTGCGGCATGTCGCCCTCTTTGAACTCCATCGCCTTTTTGATCTCGTCCTCGGGGATGGTCGACAGGTCGATGGCGTTGACCTTGACCTTCTCCTTCTCTACGCGTGAGACTTAGGTATGAGTTAGTCTGTGTGTATGTATGTGTGTTGGGTGGGTACATTGGCTGGCGGACGGCACTTACTGTTCTTTGGCTGCGGTGCTTCGCTCATTGTGTGGTTGGTGTGAATGTAAGGCAAGGGGGGAGTGCAAATGTACAGAGAGCCAGTGGAGAAGGGAAAAAAATGTCTGCGCAGGACAAAAGCACGCACCAAAAAAAACTACCGAGCAGATCAGCAGATTGTCGAGAATCAAGCGCCATGGCCAAAAACTTTTTTTTTTCTTCCTCCATTTCTAACAAACCACCTAGCCAGGGGAGCCATTGAATATCCCGATCCTCGATCTCTCCCCTCTCCAGCGTTTAGCAGCCTCTTTTTTTCTCATCAGACCCAGAATATTATATTAAAGACAACACTTTAAGCAAAATGGCCAAAAAGGAGGAGGCGTTCCACCACCGCGCGTCGCTGAAGCAGAAGAACAAGGCGTTCAAGCGGCGGCACGCGACGAAAAACAGCATGCGCGACAAGTCCAAGGGTCGCACATCGCGGGCCTCGATCAAGGGTAAAGTGCAGCGGACCTCGAGCCGCGCCGACCGGCGCAACACGCAGCGCACGCTGCAGCGCGCCAAGCGCACGCAGCAGCTCGAAAACACGCGCATGTTCACGGGCCGCACGCGCGCAGCCAAAACCGTGCTCATCGTGCCGCTCTGCCCGTCGAGTCGGGCGAGCCACGTGGCGCGCCACCTGTTCGCCGCCGCCGAGTGCCAGTACCCCGAGGAGAGTGGGGCGGCCCACCGGGTGATGCAGCTGACCAGGTTCAAGCAGACCATAAGGTTCGTCGAGGCACCGCGCAGCCTGCTGGACATCCTGGACGCCGCAGCGGTCGCCGACTACATGATCCTGGCGCTCTCCGCCACCGAGGAGGTGGACGCGTTCGGCGAGCGCTGCCTGGCGGCTATCCAGAACCAGGGCCACGCGGCGGTGTTTCCTGTGATCACGGGGCTGGCGGCAGTGGCGCAGAAGCGCCAGGCGGAGGTGCGCAAGTCGCTGCAGAGCTTCACCGAACACTTCTTTCCCGACGCCGCCAAGCCGCACTGCGTCGAGACGCCGGCTGAGGCGCTCGCCGTGCTGCGCATGGTGGCCACGCAGGTGCCGCGCGCCATCAAGTGGCGCGACACGCGCGCGTATGTGGTGGCTGAGAAGGTCGAGTTTGAGCGCGCCGATGCGCAGACCGGGAGGGGTCTTCTGGCCGTCACCGGCGTGGTGCGCGGCGCCGGGCTGTCGGCCAACCGGCTGGTGCACGTTCCGGGGTTCGGCGACTTCCAGATCGACTGCATCTACGGCGTGCCGGCGGACGGGGAGGAGCCGCAGGAGATGATGGGCGGTGGCGATAACGTGGTGCTTGACCGGCCGGACCCTGAGCTGCAGGACTCGCTGGTGGCGGCTAATGAGCCGGACCAGCTGGCCAACGAGCAGACGTGGCCCGAGGACGACGAGATGGCCGGGTGGGACGCGCAGATGGCGCAGATGGAGGAGGACGAGGAGAGGCAGCGGGCCGGCGGCCGCGTGGTGCGCGTGCCGCGCGGCATGTCGAGCTACCAGGCGGCGTGGATCCCCGACGAGCCCAGCGACGCGTCGGACAGCGGGTCTGACGACGACGACAGCATGATGGGCGACTCTGGCTCTGGCTCTGAAGGGTCCGACGAAGACGAGGACTCGGACGACTACGAGGAGATCACGGTGGACGCGCAGGGCCGGCCGCTGCAGCAGCAGGCAGCCGCGAGCGACGCCGGGTCAGACGCAGGCGGAACCGCCGACGACCTCCTTCCGTCAGCGGAGCAAGCGGCCATCGACCTGCGTGCCTACCTTTCGCGGCAGCGCGAGAGCCGCGATGACGCGCAGTTCCCAGATGAGCTAGACACGCCAATGGACCAGCTGGCGCGGCAGCGGTTTGCGCGGTTCCGCGGGTTGCAGAGTTTCCGCACATCTCCCTGGGACGCATACGAGAATCTGCCGCTCGACTATGCGCGCATTTTCCAATTCGCCAATCTCCGGCGCACGCAGCAGCGTGTACTGCGTCTGGCGCGCGACCCACTCTTGGCCGCCCGCCCGGGTGTGCGCGTCCGCCTGGTGCTCCGCGATGTGCCCCTGGAGGCTGCTGAGGCTTGCGTGTCTCACCCTGATAGGCTGTTCGCCGTGTACGCTTTGCACCCGTATGAGCACCAGATGTCTTTGGTGCACTTTACGGTTATGCGCACGGAGGAGTATAGGGAACCTGTGAGGTCCAAGGACCCCTTGGTGGTGCACGTGGGGTTCCGGCGCTACTCGGTGCAGCCAGTGTTCAGCCAGCACGTGCGTGCGGGGGCCAACGGGGTGCACAAGTTTGAGCGGTTCCTGAGACACGGTGTGGTGAGTGTGGCGTCCGTTTATGCGCCGATTCAGCTCGGCGCTGTGCCCGTCTCGGTGTACCTCCCGGGGACGGCTACGCTGGTGGCCACGGGAACGACTTTGGACGCCAACCCGTCGCGCATCATCGCCAAGCGCATCGTCTTGACGGGCGCGCCGTTCAAGATCCATAAGCGCGGCGCCGTCGTGCGCTACATGTTCTTTAACCCCGAGGACGTCATGTGGTTCAAGCCCGTTCAGCTGCACACAAAGTTCGGCCGCATCGGGCATATTAGCGAGAGCCTGGGAACGCACGGGTACATGAAGTGCATCTTCGACGGGCCGATCAAGCAGATGGACACCGTGTGCATGAATCTTTATAAGCGCGTGTTCCCCAAGTGGACCACTGAGATGTGGTCCCCGGCGCTGATGTCCGCCGACGAGCGACGCTTGTGGGAGGGCCCGGTGGCTGCTGCCGACGATGACGAGGATGTCAGCATGGAGCCCTAGACACGCATTCTCTTTATTTCGCCCTAAAAATAAAATAAACAATACACAAGCTCTCTCTCTCTCTCTCTCCACTGCGCTACTTGACCGTGTACCGCCCGTAGTCCTTCTCGGGATCGAACATCTCCCAGCGACTGGCGGGGAATATATGCTTGTTGCGCTCATACCACGCGCGCTCGCACACCTTGCCGGCATGGGCCTCATCCCTTTCCCTAGCGGCATCATTACTGACCCTCACGTCCTCGTGGACGCCAAAGTCGAACAGGGCGCCCGACTTGCCCCTCGCCCTGCTGGTAATCAGGTCGTAGAACGACAGGTGGTGCGGCAGGATAACGTCCTCCTTGACGAACATGAGCGAGTCGACGGACCTGCCGTGCAGCTCGCCCACCTGTGCGCGGCACTTGGATAGGAACACGGAGATTGTATCGCCCTGCTGGCACTGCGTCTGGCGGCGGTGGCCTGTGCCGTCCCAGTAGCTGTAGGTTATCAGCAGCGGCTGCTGCTTCTGCTGCGCTTGCGCTGAGAGCCACTGCTGTCGCAGCGCCTCGCGCTGGGAGGCGTCCGCCTGATCGCGCTGTGCGTCCGGCAGGAAACTGGTGTCCACCGCTGGGTTCTTGCCCACCGGTGCCGCCATCGTGCCGTCATGGTCGTCGTTATCTGACTCGCTGTCCGAACCAAACGACAGCTTCTTCGCCTCCCTTTTCTTTCCCTTCTTCTTCTTCCCCTTCTTCTCCTTGTCCGTCTTGGGCTTTTTGTGCGCCCGAGGGGCTTCGTCTGCGCCTTGCCGCTGTGATGATGACGGCAGCGGCGGCGGCGGCTTGTCGAGCGGCGTGCCGAGCGTTTGCGCCGCCGCGCGCTGCCGGTGCTCCTCCAGCTCGCTCTTGATCCGCCGGAAGTCCGACAGGTGCACCAGCCCGATCGTCGACTGCTTCAGCCGCGCCTCGACCGACTGCTCGTCCGTCTGCCGCCGCTTGCCTCCACGCTCGCCGCCCGCATTCATTGTAATTTTAGCGAGATATTAATAAGAATAAGTATATTTTTAATTGTCGTTAGCAATAAAAAAGAGCCAGAAAGAGAAAAGGCACCACCCACCACCCCTCTTTTTCCAACTTCATTAACGTCAGCAGTGAATCGCCTTTTTCTGCGAGATTATCGCCTGCGAGATCCGCTGGATCTCCTGCCGCAGCACCCCCAGGTTGACGCACACCTGCTGGTTGAGCTTGCCCAGCGTCTCGATCTTGCCCTTCAGGTCGTCCAGCCGCACCTGGTCCAGCTCGCGCAGCGGCCTGCTCCGCTTCCGCTCAGCCATCACCGCGTCGCCCTCAGAGTCCGTAAACCCGCGCTTCACGCCCCTCCCGTCCGCTGCCACCGCCAGCGCCGCCGCAGCAACAGCAGCCACTGATCCCGCCGCCGGCGCACTCTCAGGCACGCTGCCTTTGCCACCCTTGTCGCTCTTCGCCCGGCGCTTCTCGTCCTGCAGCTCCTCCTGCAGCCTGTGGATCTGTGTCTCAAGGTCCGTGCAGCTCGTCGTCAGCTCCTGCTCGCGCGTCCGCCGCCGCTCACGCAGACGCGCCGCGCTCTGTGCGTTGCGCTTACGCCGCTTCAGCAGCGCGTCGTCGGCGTCTTGCGCGTTCATCGAGCCGTCGTCGCTGTCGCCCTCGTCGAGCGAATCCATCGCGTTGCTCCCGCCATGCCCGCCCATGGGCGATGGCGACGCCCGCCGCATCGTCTCGGTGCTGCTGCCGGCTGTCACCTTGGGTGGGGCAGGGGCTTGGGGCACTGCTGAGGACGAAGGCCCAGCAGTCGCCGGAGTTGATGCCATCGGCGAGACCAGCGTCGATGTCGGCGTCTGCGCTTGCGCTTGCGTATGCGTCTGCTGCGCCGGGTGGACTGACCCCGCCACCGGCGCTGCCACACGCATCGCCTGCGGCTGGCGCATGTATGCGTCGCCGTAACCCGGGTAATACCCGTGGTACTCCTTCTCCACCGCCGCTGCCGCTGCTGGTCCGCCTGGCGGAATCCCAGGAACATGCCCCGCTTGGCGCACGTAGTGATGGTGCGTGGGTGGTGCGCCGCGCGACGCATCGACAGACGCGCTGCCCGAGCTAGGCTGCGACGACTCTGCAGAGTACGTCGCCCGCGCTCCGTGCATATACCCACTCGCTGGCCCTGCCCCCGCCGATGCCACGTAGTGACCCTGGCCCACCTGGCCTGTCGGTGCGTCGTTTGTGCGTGCCATGTATCCGCCTGGATAGCCACCGCTATAGCCCGCTGAGTGATGTGGCGGGCCTCCGTATTCGTGACCCGCCGGATGATGGTGTGCCGATGGCTGTCCGTACGCGTTGTGAGATGACGATGCCCAGGACTTCTGACCAGTCGCAGACTGCTGCGGCTGCTGCTGTTGCTGCTGCGGTGGTGACTGCTGCTGCTGCTGCTGCTGCGACTGGTGATGCTGATGTTGATGATTATGAGGATGATTATGAGGATGCTGCTGCAATTGCTGACTAGAATGGTGGTAGCTATCGTGTGACTGGGCGTGCTGAGGCTGCTGGTACGCATAGTGCTGCTGTTGGTGCTGCTGCTGTTGATGCTGCTGCTGCTGTTGGTGATGGTGGTGGTGGTGATACCGATGCTGCTGACCATGGGGATGTGTCTGACCCTGGTGCCCTTGCCCTTCTGTCGAGTGCATCGCTGCTCTTGGCGGACTGCCAGTCAGCGTCTTGATGCTCGGAAGCTGGTACTCGCTGCGGCGCCCTCCATTATCGCTCATTGTTCGGATCCTTCTTGTCCTGTAAACGTACTGACAGACAACCAACTAATCCGCCTCGATTGGATAAAGCTGGGTGGCAAATTAAAAAATATCACGGATCCAAGGACCTGGGAGGCCAAGAAAAGGAAAATGAAATACTATAAAGCTTAAAAATTATTAACGAATGGTCCTTATTCCGCGTCGGATGTTTAAAATGTAAGGTGACAATAAAGAAAAGCTCAACTCCTCTCTGCTGCTACTGCTCCTGGTCCTAAACCTAGCCGAGTATCGCCAGCTGTTAGCCAGAGATGTATCAAATAAATGAATCCCAGCAAGGATTCTTGCAAGAAGGAGAAAAAAGAATGAGAAAAATAGAAATCGGAGATGACAGCCAAAGTGGCCCTAGGATAATTAGTGCGAAAAATTACTACAGAGCAGACAGTTGGGGAGAGAGAGAGAGAGAGAGGAGAAAAAGAAAGAGAAGAGAAGAGAAGAAAAAGAGCAACAAGGGAACAGAACGCATGAAGGGAACGCCGAGTCACTTCCTACTAATATGTACAGGTGGCACTCAGTCATTTCGCTGCTCTTCTTTCATTGGCTGACCGCCCCCTAACAATACATGGATGAGGCGGGCTCATCAAACACCTCATTATTTCCCTACTATTTTTCCTGCTCGCTCGCCCCACCACCTCCCACCTTTTTTCCCTCGCCGGCTGCCATTTTTCTCTCTACCTCTCCCCTTACCTGTCGCCGACTCAAATAGTTTTCTGCTCCTGTTATTTCCTTGCTATCCTCAAGGAACAAGCAAAATTGTGCCAAACAGGAATGATGGGCGGATTAGCGCCCAAATCCAATTAAAACCAGTTGCCTTTTTCTGTAATTGCCAATTGTGAATGAGCGCAAGTTGTGTAATAAAGTGATTGCCAAGCCTTGTTAATCGCTTCATTTCTCCAAGAAATAGTATACCAGCTCGTTTCCTGTCAAAACAGAGATGTGCCGACCAAGCTAGGCCAAGCCATGTTGAGGATTCCATCACCATAGGTCACTCGCGCACCATTGAACGGATTAAAAAAAAAAGGCAACACCACATTCGTTTCCATTTTCATTCCTCGGTGGCTGCACATGCAAACGCACCACATGTGCATCCCTGCTGTCCTTGTCTAAACCCCTATTTTGATTCATCGACAATGCGGCATGGGACAAAAACATACATACACCAGCACACATGCAGCCAGCTGCAGAGAAAAAATATTAGCACTGTCATATATTTGGCACCGCTTTTGTGCCCGGGTTGTCTACCTGGAATTTAGCACTTGCTCGAAAGCGGTGGGATTGTTTTGCAAAAACAAAGATATAGGCAGATGAATAATCCGATACAGTTTCTCGTCGTTTACTTCTTTTATTTCCCGGCCACACAGGCAGTAGTCTGACAATCTCGAACCATCCAATCCTTGCTCGGCCGATATTCAACCCCCTTCCATTGATTCCCAATCGGACGGCAAATTAAACAAATGCTGATTGGGCGTAGTGGTGGAGGTAGCGGAGTTGAAATCATGCATTACAGAACAGTGGCGCGGCAAGGGAATCTTCTGAAAGAGACTGTACCAGCAAATATTTCCTTTGGAAACACAACTACATAAACTCACCTGTAGGGCCAGCAATCCGATTAGCCAGCTACTTTGGCTATCAACCACAGGCGCTACATTCGCTAAGCCGTAATTCAAGCTGTTAGCGCACACAATGATGTTGTGCCTCGAACTAACAGTACACCATATCCACTAGTTATGCTATTGTGGCATTTTGTTCTATGACAATTCAAGCAGCTTAATGATTTATCGAGATAGAAAACAGAAGTTTATATCGCCTTTACTACTCAATGCAATACCAGCACCTTATAAAAACATACTTTCCTTAACATGTTATGCTGTTTCCAGAAGATAAAAAAGAAAAACAAGGATTCTGTATGTCCTTGCTAAATATATTTATAATAACGTGCCATAAAAACTATGAATCCCAACGCTTCTCTTGTCACAATTACTGCCACTACTACCGTCACTGCCAATTTCCAGTTTAACCGGATTGGTCCTTGAAACTAAGCTGATATATATCTCTACTGGATAACGTCTAATTGTCACCGTATTTCTTGCTTAATAACACTAACTTCGATATATCAATAAATATGCTTACCAGTAAACTGTTTGTACAATGTCTTGTAAAAGAATGAAAAGTGTCTACCAGGATCTTCGTTTACAAATACAACACGGAATTCTCCAATATACTCGCCTGTATCTGTCCCAAGGGCTACTAATTCCTTAATATTAAAGCTGTCATCACTCTTATCCAGTCCAGAGTTTTGCGACATTATAGCAGTACTTACTTGGTGTATAAAATATTTCAAAGGTTGTTAATATGTGTACTAAAATAAAAATAGAATAAAATTCAAAAAAAACCCAAACGAAACAAACTGGCAATTAAAAGAGAAAGGACCACTATAAAATGTTTATTGAAGAACCATTAAACCCCTTTTGCAGTTTTAGCAGATGCCATACAAAGGGCAATTTTAAAGACAAATGAGCACGCAATTAAGGAAACTCATGCTCAAACATCTGAATTTTCAGATTAACATCTGTCTATGCCAATAGACAACAAATAGATATATAAACTAGAAAAAATAAGTACTCAAAACTTTGCTTATATATTATGGATTCTACTAGCTATTAAACCACTTCAATATAATACTATCTACATTTATGTATAAGCGATAAAAAAAGCTGTAAGCCTTGTTTTAATAGAATTCAAACGATACATTTGAAAATTATTACAAAATATCTTTTTAACAAATGGGTTGTCAGCAAATAAGCAGAACACTTGCAAGTTGTAAGAAAAACCACACGTTCAATTGCTTGCAGAATTGGAGTGTATGGAAATATAAATTGAATGCATATACTGGAAGATAACATTGTTGGAAGTGTAAATTCCTTGATATACAATAACTAGCACTCTAGAGCTATTGCATATGCTTAAATTCCACAACATTATTACTAAGTAAACCAGTGTATCCAACAATTTCCATAATGTAGACCGTATGGCAGGTGTGCTTCTGGGAACACCATTATGCGACTGGGTTTGTCCAGCGAGCAAGTCTGCGGTGCTTGTAACAAAATGGCAATG
>JANBOJ010000130.1:0-43496 GCA_027574685.1 Coemansia erecta
CCAGCCAGCCAGCCAGCATGTCGGTCCATCGATATGCCCCCTCTCCCTCCCTTTTTCTGTTTGCCTCGACTATCCTCGCTGGGATTGTTCAGGCAGGCAGGCAGTAGAGGGAAATATCGCAGGATGAGCCAAGGAATAAAGACATATTATGCGAGGCTTGGTGGGTCGGGTCGCCCTGGATGCTGTCCCAGATGAGCCAGATCGTGGCATTTTGTCTGCCCAGCGGTTTAGGATACAGCAGAGCGCAAAGGAAGAAGAGGAAAAAAAACAGTGGGGCCAATCGCGCAGTCGCATCTCAAAGCGTGTGTTTCAAACAAAGCACATGCACCGCTGTACCGGCCGGGCCTTGATGCTGCTGCTGCTGCTGCTGCTGATATGCCTCTATCGCCTCTGCCGTCTCGGCTGCTGCTGCCGTTGCCGTTGCTACATTTTGGCTGGGTTGTTCACGTTTGTTGTTTATAACCCTCGTTTGGTTCCTCTCTTTTTTCTTCTCTCTTTTTTCTTTTTCCTTTTTTTCCTTTTTTTCCTTTTTCACATTTTCATCTTTTGATTCTAATTTTTGTTTACTGCCATTACTATAGCCTCGGCTGGGCTATCCTCACCCTCCAGCCACAATTAACAATACTCTTGTTTCTACTCTGTTTTTTACGCTGTTGCTGCGGGTGTTTCTACTTCGCCAAACCACAATCTTGATTTCTCGCAAAAGAACAAAAGTCTTTATTTTCACCTACCTCCCAGTCACACACACACATAAACCTACCCATCTGCTTTTTTTATAACTCCTACTATTCCACCACAATATTATCCCGCCTTGTGTCTTAATACCAGCGCATCATTATCTAATACAACAGGTACGTCTGTGTTATTTCTCCTTCGTCTAGTGTGAACTGTTTCTGCTTGCTACCGTGAGTGACGCCCTTTTTTTTTTTCTTACAGTCTCCCGCGCGCTTTCTCTGCGATCCTGCACGGATGTCGTCATGTATAATTGCGCCGCGACCGGCATCCACGATGGCAGTCTGCACGTCTGCTTTCTTCCCCCCTCTTTCACATTCTTGCCGAACCAGCAGATTCGTGGACAGGAACAGCTGTCAATTGTGACTTGCCTCCTCCCGAGGTGTGATTTTTTTTTGTTCAAGGCGCTACAATTTATGGATGTGCGGTATGCCTGGCAGATTGAGTGTGCTGCAGCTTGCGAAAGACAAAGCGCTCAATTATGCTCGCATCCCAACCATATACCCCATTCGTACATATGTACGGCTCCCCCATAGCCACCCTGTTTTTTGCTACTCCTCCTCCTCCTCCTCCTCAATACCTGCTTCTTGTGAGCGTTCCGGTATTCTTTCTTCATTTGCGCCTGGCTTGTTCACGAGGCCAACGGCATCCTGTCTTCTAGACTAGATTGGCTGCCCTCCCACGCGCAGCCAATCGAAACCTGTTCATTTATTTTATTTCCATAGCGAGGGAAAGAAAAACGCAGCGATTCCATTTGCTGCTCTGCTGCTGGACGGGGCGAGAAGCGGTCGCTCCGTCCAAAGGCGCAAAATTGTAAGCGTGCATGGGTTTCTGTCCTCTAGCCCCCTCCTAGTGGCTGGGAAGGGAAAATAAAGCGGGAGAGGGAAAAAAACCAAAATTTTTCGCTGTATTTGGCTGGAATAGGAAGAAACGTATTCGATCATCTGAAATCTGAGACGATAAACTGATGTGCCAATTTGCTGCTGCAAACACCCAGTTTCGTCGTTTTTCTCCTTCCCCTCTCTTTTCGCTTCTCTCTTTCTCTCTTCTTTCTCTCTTCCTCCAGTACTTGTACACCTTTGTTCGGTTATTTTTTTCGCTGCTCAGGCGCAGAGATAGAGGGTGTTCTGCTCGCCCGCTCCCGTATTTTTGTTATCTATTATTATCCCCCTTTTATACCCGTCGCACGTACCCAGAGCATCCGCTTTGCTACAAAAAGAAGGGCGTGCTCGTGTGCCTGTATATAACCCACCAGAAATACCAGCCCGGTACAATATACACATACCCACAAAACGTAACGTGTCATTTAACTACTCCTTTCCCACGCCAGACATTAAGACACTGCCTAGATTCTAGCTCTAGGAGGGGAAGAAAGAAGGGAGTGTGCTGGGTCGAGTCAGAGACAAGCTGACAGGGTGTGCCCGATGTGGCTTTAAGATAACGCCAGATAGAACGATAGAACATCAGAGCTGGGTGGAGAAGGTGTCCACCTAATGCTTCTCAGTACTCTTCTTGTCCATTCTGAAATTGCCAAAAACAGAATCGCTCTACATTCCCTCCTTTTTGCAACTGGGTTCGGCTGTACTCATATCTTCTTCTCTTCTCTCTTTTCCTGACATTTCATTCAGTAGCGTTAGTTGCCCACGCGCAGAGTGGTGATGAATATGAGGCGTGCATCTATGGACTTTGCGGGGTTCCTGGCCAACGCCCCGTCGCTGTTCGGCGAAGAGGCAACGCAAGACGAGGAAATAGACCCCGACATAACCAATGGCAAACATAGAGGCGGGCTAAGACGCTTTGACTTTGAGAACGGCGACCATCTCTCGTGCATCCGCTGGGACTCGCGTTTCCACATAACATCCACCGACATCATCAAAGTACTCGTGCACCGATTCCAGGACATCCAGCGCCCTGTCGTCAACATGAAGAAGTTTGAAGAGGGCGTGTTCAGCGATCTGCGCTGCCTAAAGCCTGGCGTTGACGCCCGCCTAGAGATGCCCAGGTCAGAGTTCCTCGAGCTGCTCCACAAGCATCATTGCGTGCGCACTCAGAAGAAGCAGAAGGTGTTCTACTGGGAGTCCGTTCCCCACGATGTGCTCTTCCGCGAGGCGCTTGAGCGTGACCTTAAGCGTGAGGCGATGGGTGTCGAAACGACCACCAAGGCACTCGTGCACGCTGATCCAAAGGCCGTCGTCGTTATCGGCGGCATCGAGCTGCCGCTGACAGTTCCGCCTACACTGGCAGCCCATCCGCGCGTATGCACTAGTGGAAATATGCCTGATGGCCGGCAGAGCGCACATGTGGCCACAAGCCAGGTCTTGGTATCTCCGCCATCGTCGGTGCACTCGAGACCCGCCGCTCCCGAGCCCACCTCCTTTAGCGAGGCTGCAGCAGCACAACAACAGCAGCAGCCCGCACTGGCATCTCGAGGCGGGCTTGGCGAGACAAACATTGCATCATCGGCTCTGTCGCTTGCGTCTATGGTGTCCTCAGCCCATGGTGACGAGACCGATGGTCACGCTGGCTATACAGATAGCAGCGGTACTTTTGTGGATTCGGCTGATGTCCTGCAAATCACAACAACCTGCCAGCCACAAGGCAGCTCTGTGCCGATATCCGCACCCGCCGTGGTGATGTCGAATGACAACTTTACAAGTCAGCAGATGCACCAGTACATCGAACAGCAGCAGCAGCACCAGCGCCAGCACCAGCACCACCACGAGGCTGCACTAGTCAACCCCAATTTTGCTGGGTTTAATCCCTTTGGCGGGGGAGTGGGCCAGCCCTCGCTAAGCGAGTACATCACCGGCAAGGCTGTGTCGGTGACTAGCAGCAACAACAGCAGCGGGTACAGTAGACATGATGCAGCCGCGACATCCTCGGTCAATCCGATGAGCATTCCGTCAGCTGGTATGATGGCACCAATGAACGACAACTGGACCGGCATGGATTTCCAGAAGCTTCACAAGAAGGCTGCCGACCTCCGAGCCAACTACAGCGAGTACCAGCCAACTCCTACGCCTCACCATTCGCCAAAGTGTGGCGCAGCTAACGGTCAGGACCTGTTGGATCTTCTCCGCTCGGACCCAAATGCACTGGTGACCAGTGATAACGTCAGCGACTTCAATCTTCTGCTTGAAAAGCTGCTGGGAGGCCCCAGCAGCGTTCGGGACAGCACGACTGCGCCAAATTCGGCAGCCGCTGACAGCGCCAACGTCAGCGGCACCTGCTTTGACTTTAGCAACATGCAGCCTCAGAAATCTGCGTCGATTAGCGTGTTTGGTACCGGTCTCTCGTCAGATATATCAATGTCGCAGGTCGCTGCCGTCCGTGCCATGAGTGGAATCGGTATGGATGTCGAGATGGGCAGCGCTGGCAACAGCAGTGGCCGAGCACCATCTTCGGCTGCAATGGGTATGATAGACTCGATAACCTCGTCTCCGTTACCTATCTCGGTTGCCCACTCTCAGCACATGACACCCAACCAGACACCCGAGATGGCAAACACGATGCAATTTGACCGGGCCAATGTTGCGAATAGTAGCAGCAGTGCCCTGCCTATGCGCTCTGGACAGCCTATGGCTGTAGATAGCTTTAGCGACATCTTTGCGGCTGGCTCGATATCTGGTCCTGGTGTCGGAACTGTGCAAACAGCATTTGCTAGTGGCAATGGCGAGCCAGGATTGTTTGACGATACCAGCATGTCGGGTCTTGCTCCTCAGCAACAACAACAGCAGCAGGAGCAGCAATCGACCAGTGTGCCCATGTTCGGCTTTCTGCCACCATCGATTGGTGGCAATGGCATCTTTGGTCAAGAAGAAGGGACACCGAACTCGTTTGCCGCGTCGCTTGCCGAGTCTCGTGCAAATCTTACCGATACGAAGTCGCTCGAGATCCTCAGAAACCTCTGGTTTGGTAACCAAGCTAACAACATTCCCACACCTCGCTCGACCCGTTTCTCGCGCTACCACCCGTATCTCAAGACAATGGCTCGCATTGCTCATCGAGAGTCGCCGACGCTTGTAAACCGCGTGCCCAGCACGTCAAACCCTACCGTTGCAGCTGCTGCTGTCAATGTGCTTGCAGCCAAGATAAATCGTGAACAGGCCGATGCCATGTCCGCTGCTGTGAGTTCTGCATCGAGCGCAATGCATTCAAAGCCTGTGCCTGTGGTCGGCACACAGATCATGGCACAATCCGCTCAGAATAGTGTCGCTGCTGCTGCTGCCATCTCGAATGAGGCCTGGGGTTCTTTTGAGGACTTTCAGAAAATGCTGCTTGCCAACAAGACAGCGCCTACCAGCGAGCAGAACCCATCCGAGGCTAAAGAGGCAGCCGAGGTGCTTGACACTGACAAGCGTTCGTCAAAGCGGCCAGGCAAGCGATCAGGGGCAAAGAAGGAGTCTAGCTCTGCTGCCACTCCTGAAGACGAGGACGAGCTGCGCCGATATGTCTGCGAGTATGCTGGCTGTACCAAGCAGTTCAAGCGCCAGGAGCACCTGAAGCGCCATTTCCGTGTCCATACCGGAGAGCGGCCGTACAAGTGCCCGGCACCCGACTGCAACAAGGTCTTTGCACGCATGGACAATCTTAACCAGCACATTCGCACGCACGTCAATCGCAAAACGGCGAACAGGCAGCTCACCAAGTCGACAGTGGATAGTGTGACCCAGCTTCGGTCGGCAGCCCAGACGCAAGCCCAGGGCGAACCTATATCAAACGCTGCACCCCAAGCTGCTTCTCTTGCTCTAGCCTCTGACTCGGCACCTGGTTCCGTGACAACGGCAGCAGCAGTGGCGTCGCCGTATACGTCATCTGTAGCAGACGAAGGCATGTCCCTTTTCAACCAGGGCGTCGCACGTGCTGCTGAGAGCGCTGCCAGAAGCTCTAGTCTGCCCAGCACTCAGATGTCACTATCACACCCCGAGTCTTCCATGGCAGCTGCAAACGGCAGTGGCGGTACTCAAGCGCAGACGGCAGCAGTAGCGGAGGTGACTATGAGTCCCCGGGGCGGAGTCTACCCGATGCGCATAGATATGCCTGAGGAGTTCTCCCTGATGGGTCGCGAGTGGTTTGTCAACAACAACAGCGGCCTATCGCAGCAGCAGCAGCAGCAGCCCCTGCAATCGCCTTCGATCGAGAACAACGCGGTTGCTATGCTGCGCAAGATCACCAAAAACAACCGCCTTCGCAATGTCGGATGGCTTCCGTCAGCATCATCGAGGGGCAAAGCCTACGATAGACAGTCGTCGCCATTCTCCCCAGATATGCTGGCATCGTTTGGCAGCAATGCGCCGACTGCGGTTGCTTCGGGTCCATATGGAGGTGTTGGCGGTGCTAATGACGGGTTCGTGTTTACATCGGGTATGCAGCCTATGCGTACCGACAGCGACGATATGGATCACAGTGTGAGCACGGATCCGCTCGCTGCCGTGGACTCGACCTCGTCTACCGGCATAAACACGGTCTGGCTGGCCTCGTTCCTCTCACATCCGCAACAGCAGCAGCAGCAACAGCAGCAGAATGATCTACCATCACAATCTATCGGGTTCCCGATCCCCGTCCCTTCAAGCGGCTTTGGGTTTACAGAGCCGTTCGGCCACCAGATTCTGTCTACAGCAAACGACGCCGGAAGCCGCCCACGGTCACTCAAGCGGCATATTGATGGCGTGTCGGATGGCGAAGATGTTACAATGTCGTCCGTCGACGGAACCCATCGGTCACTCAGTGGATCTGGTGACGAGATGCAGCAGAGCAACTCTTCGGGAGCAAGCGACTCCCATGTAAACAAGCTCGTTCGGTCGGGCATTGCTCCCAAGCCACACATCTCGCCGGCCTAATTTCCAAAGTTGATGTGCTGGCTGTGTGTCTTTCACCATCCTACATTTTGCATACACAGTTCAATTTCTAATTTTCCAGTCTAGATGTTTGTGAAGCTATCATTTCCTGTAAAACAAACAGTGTATTGTTGATATTACAAACAGACATCCTGTTATATGTAAGCAGCAGCTAGTGCACCCGTCAGTGCCAGCAGGACTGGCAGCAAGTGTGGTCTAATATCCTGCGCTGCATTACAATATGCGGTATGGTAGTTATGAGTGCCCTGGCCCTGTGCCTGGACGCAGCTGTGTCGCTTAGCATGACCATCATGGCTGAGACCGACCGCGGTAGACGCTGCACACAGACAGATGTAGAGTAGCACAGTATACATAATGGAGCGTGAGATAGCCATGTAGAATGAGGAAATGTATTCGATAGTGGTTGTTCAGTTTACACCGGCGCTAGAATGTAGGAGCAGTCTGCTTTATATTTATTCTTACATACTCTTTTCTGTTACTTTGGCGAAGGTATGACATATACTCAACGTTGATCCGTACCCAGGATGATACCACTTGAATGGTTCACAGAAACATGTTGTATCAAATACAATCACACCCCTACAACGTCGTCTGTGCGTGCGAGTGTATATTTTAATTTGAAATGGACGATTTCAATGCTCGTTTGATCCATTGACCAAGCTACAGGACTGCGGCAAAGACTCAAAGAGATGTGCCATTTTTTTCTTCAATTTTTACCTCCTTTTTCCTTCTCTCCTGCGAATTTTTTTGGCACAATCCACTCTTTTCGATTATCAATTCGGACATTTTAGTTATAATGTCTTCGAGAGCAGTCAAGCGACTTTTGAAAGAGCGCGGTGTCGACGAGCTGGCTGAAACAGCGAGCCGTCTCGAAGCGGCGGCCGCAGCAAATAAAGGAAACGAGAGCGACGATAGCGTAGAAGTCAAGGCTCCAGCCAAGGCCAACATGTTTGATCTGCTGATGGGGGGTGGCGATGACCAGAGCGAGTCCGAGGAGGAGCAGACAGAAGACAAGGCTGTGTCTGCACAGCCGCCAGCGGTCAAGGTCGAAGGACCGAGCAAGAAGAACAAGAAAAAGAACAAGAAGAAGGGCAAGGGAAAGCAGGCCGACAAGAGCGAGGAGGACGCCATGTCGATGGCCGAGTTTGAAGCCCAGCTAGAGGCTGTCAAGGCACAGGACAAGCAGGCGACAAAGAGCAGCCACGGTGGTGACAGAGGCAAAGGCAAAAACGTAGCAACTGACTTTGGTCTTAGCAACGAGCAGCAGAGGAACCGTGCACTGCTGATGGCCGACTCAAAGCATCTGGACTCGCAGGCAGAGATCAGGCGGCTGTTTGGATCAGCTGCTACCAAGTCGAGCTCAGACCAGCGCGGTCGTGGTCGTGGTCGTGGTCGGGCGATGCCGGGCTCTGGGCTTCGACGCATGGCTCTTGCCCAGCCGAAAGCCACGTGGCCTCCTATGCGCGCGTCTCCGGGAGTCGATATGAAGCAGCTGGGAGTCGACGGCGAAACCGACAGGCATACCGGCGAGATTATTGAAAAAGACAAGACGGGCGGTGTTTGGTTTGCGCTCGAGCACTCGACGCGGTTTAGAACAATTCAGATCGAGTTCCTTAGCGCAGTGGCGACGCACAACCCAGATGCGATTGCAGCAATCGTCTACCATCATCCGTACCACGTCGACGCGCTGCTCCAGCTGAGCGAAATTTTAAAGCAGACCGGTGGCGACTTTGGTGAAGCCGGTGAGCTGGTCGAGCGAGCGCTGTACGCGTTTGAGAATGGGTTTGCAGCGCGGTTTAGCCCCACCAACGGAATGGGTCGGCTTGACTTTAGAAGGGTCGAGTCGCGTGGTCTGTTTTTGGCGCTCTTCCGGCACATGCAGTTTATGGCACGTCGCGGATGCTGGCGCACGGCGTTTGAGGTTAACAAGGTTCTGCTGTCGCTAGACCCAGTTCAGGATCCCTACGGCGCGCTGTTGACGCTCGACTTCCATGCGCTGAAGAGCAGACAGTACGACTATATATGCCAGTTTGTCGATGGCTGGACATGGTCATCTGTCGAGTTGCCCAACCTGGCGTACTCCAGGGCACTGGCTGAATTTATGCTCGAGTCTCAGACATCCAAGAAGACCAGCAGTAGCGACAGCGAGAGCCGGCGCAGCATGGATCTCTTGATCGATGCGATTCTGATATTCCCGACCGTGATCCCGCCTCTAATGAGCAAGGCGAACATTGACGTCGACCCCGTTGTTCTGACACACCCGTACTTCCAGGATGAGCATATTCCGGATACGACTGAGCTGACACACATGCAGCTTCTTGTGCAGCTGTTTGTTGAGCGGCACAGCGCGCTCTATCGGACGCCTGAGGTCAACCGGTGGCTACAGGAGGGCTTGCTTTTGGCGCTCGAGCGCGTTGTTCTTATGGACGATAGAGATGGCGATGCCGCTGTCGAGCGCCGACAGGCGGCCAAGCGGCGGCTGTGTACGTATGTTGTTCCTGAGAATATTTCGCGGCATGTGCTGGTGGCCGATATGGAGGCGATGAAGGCTGGGCTTCCGGAGGATGTGCGCAGTGCTGAGAGCTTTGCGTTCGACCCACTGCCCCCAAGAGACAACATCAACGTCTATGAAGATGTTCTGGGAGCCGGGTCGGGCGTGGGGCATATGGCGATGCCTGGGGCGTTCAACTTTGACGAGGATGTGGTCGACCTGGAGGAGCTTAGGCAGGGCGGCCTGGGCTACATTGCGCAGATGGTCGAGCAGCTGCGTAGAGGTCTTGGGATTGGGCCTGGCGACGAGCCACTCGACCCTGGAACAAGCGAGGACGAGATCGAGTCCGAGTATGAGGACTTTGAAGACTTTGAGGAGTCGGAGACGAGCGATGGCGTACCCGAGTAAGAATGGCGGCGTCTATTTTTGGCGCCGATTGGTGCTAATTTCGCTTGGGTCTGGTGGTCTCTCCAACTATGATCGGCATCCGGTCCGGTTTTTATATAAAACCGGTTAGAATAATGTGTTGTTGGCAACTTATCCAGAAGAAAACAGATGCATTGCAGCCAGGAATAGTGACTGTGAAGAGGCAAGCAGGCAGGCGGTTGTTATTGTGTTGGTCATTCAAGCATGCCATTACATGCACACACTTTCCGCGCATGCGCTGGCGCAAAGACGCGCGCGCACGCATGCTCTCCTTTCATCTATTTTTGTTAGAGGGGGGCGATGGTGATGATGATGATTGCTGATGTGGAGTGAGAGAGTGAGAGATAAACTCTCTTGTGCATCAGAAGAATGTTTGGTTTCTGACTTGCTTGCCTGCTGATGCGCTGTGTGCTTGATTTGCAAACACACATAAGGTGAGGGAGAGGGAGACTATATGAAACAACATTCTGATCAAGACAGCCGCGTTTCCCAGTTTTTTTCTCTCTCTTCTCTTTTGCTAACCCTTCATCCTTTGCGTCTTTTTTTCGTGTATTTTGTTTTTTTCTAAATTTAGCTTTTCGACTCTCTTTCTCGCGTAAACTCTATTTTGTTCCCAGATACCGATAGCTAGCAGCGTAATTTTTAAATGTCGGGAGATGTGGCCAGTTCGGGCACGGCCCAGACTGTTTCATTGACAGCAGAAGGCGGCGGCAGTGCCAATGACCCGAGTTTGCTGAATGCGCCGCCAGAATGCTGGGGCTGCCACAAGCCTATCGACGGAGGCAGCGCGATTCAGTTTGCAGATGGAGTCTGGCACATTGAATGGTACGGTAACCTAGAGCGAGGTGCACTATTGTTGTTTCTACGCGCTGCCATTGCATTTCGCGGCGTCTGACAAATTCTAGCGAATAGAATATAGTTCCGAGCGCATTACTAAAATCTTACCACTTTCCTTTTTTGGACGTCTGTAGCTTCCAGTGCACGACCTGTGCCAAGGTTATCGAATTTGACTCGAACTTGCTTTTTCTGGCAGACGGAAAGCCTATTTGCCCCGAGTGCTCATACTGCTGCAGCCTGTGCAAAAAGCCCATCTTCGACGAGGCGATTGTTACGGTTGAGGGCACGTATCATTCCGAGTGCTTCCGCTGCACCAACTGCAAGCAGCGCATCCAGGGCAAATCTTTTGCCAAGACTAGCCAGGGCGTGATCTACTGTGTCACTTGCTATGCCGAGCGACGAGAGCGCAAAAAGGCGGCCAGGCGGAGACGAGAGCACCAGGTCCTCGAGGAGAAGATGCTTCCGTCGCTCCCCGCGGAGGCTGCCAACGGCGAGCCAGTGTCTGCTGCAAAGAGCCTTGACGACGGCAGCTCGCGCACCGAGCCGCACTCTGCATCGACTAATGCAAACTCGCCCACCCCGCTGACCAGCAGCACCGTAGCCAGCTCTCCATCACCGGGTGCACAACAACAGCAAAAACAACAGCAACAACAGCAGAAGCAGCAGGCATCTGCAGGTGGTGCCGAAGATGCGTTGCCGCAAGGGCAAGATCTGCGCTCACGCCGTCGTGGGGTTCACAACTCGACTGATTTTTCAGGGGCCAGCAAAGCAACAAACGTTGGAGATGACAGTTCTGGAAACAGTCTCTCGCTGCCGCTGGCTTCACGTGGGACGAGTGCCGGTAGTACCTTGCAGACAACCATTCCCTACTCTAGCGCACCGTCAACCCCGGTAAAGTCCGAGGGCGAAATCCCGGCAGTCCCGCTAACACTTGCAAACCTGAACGCTGCCGATCCATCGCTTGATGTCGGGCTTGCATGGACCGAGGACATCAGCGCGCTGGAGAATAACTTTGTCAGATTCTCAATGCGCACGCCGCTCACCTCGAAGCCCGCGATGCCGAAAAGCCCCGAGGCCACGCAGAAGCGCAATTCGAGAAACAAGCACGAAACGCCAAAGTCGCTTAGCCGGTCGTCAAGCGTCAATCATGCACAGCATCGTGCCCGTGCTGCAAGCAGTGCCTCGGCACTCGGTGCAATGGTTCCGCCAGGGCTACGTTCGCGCGAGAATGCCTCGCATGATACCACATCTTCGCAGCAGTCGGGCGGGTTTTCGGAGAGCATCAACGACCCTCATATTCTGGCAGATAGCAAGGAATGGCTGAATAACGCTACGGTTGAGCAGCTCAAGGATGAACTCCTGGTCAACTACGGACAGCTCTGTCGGATGGAGGCTAGTTACCAGAAGCTGCGCGACCTATATGCGACCATTATTGACCAGCTGTTGCAGACTCGCGAATCGCTGCAGCAGGAGCGGTCAAAGCGCCAGGAGTTTGAAAGCATCTTGCGAAACTTTTACGGATATGTGGTCACTGATACGCCCGCCAACGATGCGGGCACTGTTAAAGGCTCCTCGGGTAGACATAGGGGTGCACTGGCTGCCGGCTCTGGCCAGATTCTGGCGGCAAAGCAGCAGCAGGCTCGTGGCCAAGGATCCAGGCAGAAGCCAGACGGCGGTGCGCTACCCTCAATGGCTCGCCAGCCCAGCCTTCGGCGCCAGCGGCAGGCCCGCAAGCAGGAGCCACGTGCAGCTGACCAGAACGACTCTGCATCGGATCCCGAGGACGCAATAATTACAACAGTTCCACAGAAGGCGACCAAGCGGTTTATGTGGCCATTCGGTGGTGGTAACCGTGCCAATGGAGACGAGCCGTCAGTCGGGAATCACCATGGCGAGCATGGCAGCGGTGGTGGCGGCGGCGAAGATTCGACACAGCATAGCTTCCACCTTGCCAGTTCGTTCCGCGCGAGCAAGTGTGATCATTGCCAGGAGCGTCTAAAGACGTTCAGCAACACAGTTGTACGCTGTCGCAACTGCGGTTTTGTCTGCCACCAGCGCTGTGCCGCAGATGTAACAGCCACTTGCTCTACCGGCGCTAGTGGAACGGCTGCTGGGACAGGCGCGACAGGCGGCGGTGGTGCATCCATGTTTGATCATTCGGTTCCGTTCCAACCAGACAAGATGTTTGGTCGTGACCTGTGTGAGCAGACATCTCTTGAAGGACAGAGCGTGCCATGGGTTGTTCGTGCGGCAGTCGGGTTTATCGAGAGACAGGGTCTGACGATGGAGGGCGTCTATCGGCGCTCTGGCTCGACCATGGACATCCGTACGGTGATGGTCGAGATTCTGCGTGTTGCAGAGAATACCGACAACAAGTTCTACGATGCAGCTATCGCCACACCCGACATGGATGTGACCAGCGTAACCAGTGTGCTCAAGCAGTATTTCCGCGAGCTTCCCAACCCGCTAATGACTTCGGACACGTACCACCTATGGGTTCATGCTGCAGGTATCGACTCTGCGGAAGAGAGGATCAAAGTGTATCGCACAATCAGCGACTCGATGCCCCAGTCGCATAGCGAGACACTGAGATTCCTGATGACCCACCTGAAGCGCGTGGCCGATAATCAGGCAGAGAATAAGATGACGACGAACAACCTGTCGGTTGTGTTTGCGCCAAACATCCTGCACATGGGCAAGAACGACATGCTCCAGGAGATGGCCAACATGTCGGGTATCAACAAGACCGTCTCGTTCCTGATCCAGAATGCAGATCGCATTTGGGGCGCTGACCACTACGGCAACTATGCAGGCGAGGCTGACAACACCGAGAGCGGCGGCGAAGATAACGAGATGCCCTCTGTATCGCTGGTTGAGAACTCCTTTATGCCCAGTGGCGCTACATCGAATGGCGGCAACTCGGCGGCTGGTCCGTTTAGAATGCCCCCGGCGATGAAGCGCAATAGGGAGGTTCGCGCGCTGAACACTGGCTTGGACGGTGATGCTGCAGATGGCCTGTCGCTGTCACATAGCATGCCGTCACCAAAGGGCCTGTATTTCGGCCAGCAGGAGGCGCTACCGTCAGAGCGAGTAATGCCACATGGAAGGGCGATTAACAACAATAGCGGCGGCGTATACCAAAAATCCAGCTTTGACATTCCTCGAAACAAGTAGCTTTTTGCTTTATTTTACCAATTTTTATTTCGCATTCTTTACAAAAAGGGGGGATGAAACTATGGATACTCGTGATAGCGGCTTTTATTTACCGACCGGCGGTTCAAAAGCAGCTATCATAAATGACTGGATTTAAAACCTCCCGACCATATTGATTTCTGGAGCATAGTTTGTACCCAGTAACTGCACATCGTTGATGCAGAACAGGTACATTTCCCCATCATCACCCTTACGCATAAAATAGCCTGGAATTGGATCTTCCGTGTATAGTATTTCTGCAGCCATAGGCTGGGTGGTTGCTTGGGGGTATACTAATTGTGACTTCTTCGATACATTACCTTCTGTTATAAATTTATGAGTATTGTAGCCAGTACCATCAAGCAGGTTTTCGAGTTCAGCTTGAGTAAAGATATTTCCAAATTTGCCATCGATTTCTAAACTGTTTATTGGTTGCGCAAAAGCATATTCTGCATGCTGTATAACCAAGTCATAGTTTGTTTTTTCTTTGCGGTATACATACAAGTTGTTAAATTTTTTCACGTTAAATCTGCTTGGCTTGAATTTGTTTTTAATGCCGAGTTCTCTGACAGTTGTCGATGCAGGTATATGATTACTGTAGTATTTGTCGCTGTAGTAGTAAAATATATACTTGTCTTCTAAATCAACCTCACATTTAATAAAAATCTCTAGTCCCTTCAACGTTTCCCTGTCGTCATATACTGTTAAGCGTAAACAATGTTCAATATCATGTATAAATACTTTTAGCTGCATTATAAAAAGTTATGGAGTAGAATGAAATGAAATTTGAAATTTTGCTTGCTCGGTTTATCAAAGGGCCGGGCTTTTATAGTTGCCACATTTTAATGTAAAAGCTAATATTTTGGAAGTAGTGTTTTCTGTCTCACCCAAGACCACGTGTATCAAAATATTGACGCATTAGAGATACGCTTTGTATGTGGTGCAAAAGATATTTTGGCGCGGTCACACTATCAAATCCACTTTTCTTTTATACTATGTACTATTTACGGTTAGTTATTTATCTATTTAGTTTTCTTTGTTATAATAAACATTTTACAAATCTCTTCTTTTACATCTACATTATTTTATTATTTTCTTTTACTCATAAATAACGCTTTATAAGCCAGCTTCTTTTTTACGTGTAAATAGTGCTTCCTTTGCAGTGCTGGGCAAACCACTCCTGTCATCTGACCGCATCACTTCATGCGCAGTTGATAGCTACATAATGAAACAAGCATTAGTAGGTTCAAGCCGGCTTGCATCAAATAGAACACAATAATTGCTACAGCGTGAGAACGGGCTCGCAGTATTTAATTTCGCAGAGGTAGCCTGCTCCCTGTTATGCACTGTTTTGCAGGGTGTGATCATTCACGTGACAGTGGATTGCATGGAAGAGCCAAAGCTGGAAGGACTTTGCGGGATTGCTTCTCTCGCTTCTTTCACACTTTTCTTTCTGAACTCTACACCTTGTAAAAAATTATTAGCATACACACTCATACACAATTCTGCTATTCTAATTTAAATTCCGCATCCCGCATTGAACGCCATGGCAGCAAAGTTTAGCAAGCACGAGGCGTCGTCGATGGAGGACGCCCTGCTGGCGCCCTACGAGTACCTGGCGCAGGTACCAGGCAAAGAGATACGCACGGTAATGATAAATGCGTTCAACGACTGGCTCGAACTGGACCCAGCGCAGCTGACAAGCATAGCAAACATCATCCGCAAGCTGCACACGTCGAGCCTGATGATCGACGACGTCGAGGACAACTCTGACCTGCGGCGGGGCATTCCGGTGACACACAAGATATACGGCATTCCGATGACCATCAACACCGCCAACTACGTGTACTTTATAGCTCTGCAGGACGTCTTGCGGATGAACAACCCCGATCTCGTGGATATATTCTCCGAGGAGCTGCTGAACTTGCATCGGGGACAGGGAATGGAGCTCTACTGGCGCGACACGATGACGTGTCCGACGGAAGAGCAGTATCTCGAGATGGTCGAGCACAAGACTGGCGGTCTGTTTCGGCTGGCTGTCAAGCTTATGCAGCGCTGCAGCCACAAGGACAGCGACTTTACCGAGCTCGTAAACCTGATGGGCGCGTTCTTCCAGATCCGCGACGACTATATGAACCTGCACTCATCGGAGTACTCTAACAACAAGGGGTACTGCGAAGATCTTACCGAAGGCAAGTTTTCGTTTGTAGTCGCGCATGCGGTAATGAAAGGCGAGGACGGCGCACAGCTGATGAGCATTCTGAGGCAGAAGACAGCAGACGATAACGTCAAGAAGTATGCTGTGTCACTGATGGAGAAGGCTAACTCGTTCGAGTACACAAAGCAGTACCTGGACAGGCTGGAAGACCAGATTGCAAGCAAGATCCAGGAGCATGGAGGCAATGTTGCGCTAGAGCAGCTAATGGCCAAACTGAGCATCCACGATGCCGCATCCTTTTAGCATTTTATCCAACCCATACACATGATATAAATTTCAATTCACACTTGGTGGCAGCAAGTGGCCGGAGAGAATGCAGTGGTCTCTGCAAATCGCACATCTCTCGTTATGCCGCCCAAAAAGAATGCCCGGAAGCGTGCCAAAGGTAAGAACGCACAGACGTTTGTCCCGCTCCCAGTGACCACACAGCCCGCAATTCTTCCCCGCATCGGTCTATTCCTCGACCACATATCCGCTCAACTCGCCAAGGCTACTGCGGCAAGCAGCACCCCGCTTATATCGCGCATTCTCTCCCTGATCCCCCGACTTTTCAACTCCACAGTTCGCCCTTTGTTCTACCTGGCAGCCCCACACAATCTGCTCTGGCCCATCCTGAGACCATCAAAGATCCAGGCTACTGTCTGTATGATTGGCAGCATCGACTGCACCATTTGGGTTTCGAGCGGTCTGGTTCTATGGACCAATGGCGCATATGGCAAGGGCATTCTTTCGCGATCTGAAGCCACCTGGTATGCGAGATACCAGCAGCAGGCAAGCCGTAAAAAGGCTGTGTTTCTCGAAGATATTACTCGGCAGCGCCGCCGTGAAAGGCAGACCGCAGATGCTAGCCAGTCAGAAGAGAATAATATGCTAGAGCTGGATGTCACTGCATCCGAGGCGACCGAGATGGAGCCTGTACAGCTCTCTCCATACGAGGTGATGTTCCTGCTCGACTCTGGATGTATAGAGCCCAGAGATTCGGAGACTGGAGAGTTGTGCTCGTCTGCACAGCTGTGGAAGATGTACTGCGTGTCCGAGCGAGACTTTGACATCAGGTATGCCGCATACTACTACTATCGGTCCAAAGGGTGGGTCGTGCGCAGCGGAATCAAGTTTGGATCCGACTTTTTGCTCTACGACAGAGGCCCGGCGCACTCGCACTCGCGGTACTCGATAGTTGTGCGGCATAGGCACGAAAAGAAGAAGAGGGAGAACGAGGAAGAGGACCTGCGCGGGCTGGCTGACACATGGCAGTATATGTTTGCTCTGTCCAGAGTCACCTCGCAGGTGCAAAAGCAGCTGGTTGTATGCTATGTCGACAGACCAGAGCAGGAGAATGAAGGCAGGGCAGATCTCTGCCGCTATACGGTCGAGGAGCTTTCAATTGCGCGTTTCAACCCGAATCTCAAATAAAGACACGAAAAAATGAGCTAATTTGCTAATCAGTGGAAGGCCTTGTGCTCGAGGAGCATCTCGTTGTTCGGGGGCAGGCCGACGAACGCGCGCATGATGTTCTCCATGGCCATGCGCTGCTTGGCCAGGGCGTTGACAACCGGCGTGTTGGGCGGAACGACAGGGGCCTTGAGCATGTACGAGAGGATCGACAGGACCGAGTGGAACTGGGCCCACTCGGGCTCGGCAGCATCGGCGTCGCTCTTGACGCGGTAGCTCACGCGGGTCATCAGCTCGGTCATCATGAACAGGTCGATGATCAGGGGGCTGGCCAGCAGGGAATCCTCGCACGTGTTGTAGATCGAGATGGTGTTGAGGCCGCCCATGAAGATCTCGCTCACGTACTCGTCCAGAGCGCGCTTCGAGTCGCCGACCGAGGGCACGTACTTGATGACGATGGTGTGGTCCGGGTGCTCGCCCTTCTTGTACAGAAGGTTGTTGGCGCCAACCATGTCGTCGACGACGCTGCTCTTGGAGATCTCCTTCGAGCGGAACTGCGCCGGGGCAGACAGGTTGCGGCCGTCGTTGTTGCCCAGGTGGTTGTACGAGGTGATGGCCACGGGCTTGATGCCGGCGTTGACCAGGAACTCGGCAAGCACCGACTTGATCTTGGTCTGGCCAGACTTGAAGTCGTCGCCGCCAACGAAGCAGCGCTCGCGCTCCGAGAGCTCGATCACGCCGGGGACCAGCGTGTTCTGCGGCGAGCCGTTGACGAAGGGCGCGCCCTCGAGGATCGAGGCAAGGGCAAACAGGGTCGACGGGGACACCTCCGAGTGGCCGTCGGCGACAGCCTTGAGCAGGTTGTCGGCCGTGTCGTTGACTCCGGCGATGATGTCGGCGTAGCGCTCGGTGTTGGCGGTCCACATGACGACGACGCGGTCGAGGTCGTTGGCCTGCTTGAAGTCGCGGATGTCCTTGCGCAGGTGGTCGAGCTGCTCCTGCTTGGTGCCGCCAATCGTGTTGTCGGCGCGCTCCTCCTGGTTGGCAGCGATGAAGTCGGGGTAGTACACCGAGGGCAGAGGCTTGAGCTCCTTCAGCTCGTCGTACAGTCTGCGCTGCAGATCGACAGGCAGGACCTGCGCGCGGCGCATGGCATCGCCGATGCTCAGCGAGTTGATGTCCCAGCCGCCGATGACAATGTCGTTCGGATGGGCCATCGGGACGACCTCGTTGAACGGCACGTAGACGTCGTTCAGGTTGGCATCGACGCCGAGCTTGACCGTCGACGCCATCATGACCGATCCAAAGTAGTTCGGCTCCTGGGTTCCCTTGCGGGTCTCCCACGAGATGTTCTTCTTGTTGGCGAGGATCGACGCCGTCACGGTGGTGCCGTTGTTGCCAGCCCAGCCGACCAGCATGAGACCGATGCGACCGACCTTGGTCTTGGTCTGGAACTGGTAGTGGACCTTGGTGGGCTTGGCCTTGAGCTGACCGGTCGACGAGTCACGGCTGACGATAGTCGTGTCGTACAGGTAGTCGGACTCGATCGTCGAGTCGCCGTAGCGCACGTAGGGCGATTCGACCTTGAATGCAGTAACACCCGAGCCCGAGGCGGGGGCGGCGTCGGTGGCCGGGTTGACAGCAATGTTGTTAACGGGAGACATGGTTAAGAGATGGAGTGGGTAGAGAGAGAGAGTAAAATTCACGAATCAACACAAGGAGAGAACAGCGGTACTAGTTCGTTTTAGGCTTAGGCTGGGTTCTCTTCTTTCCTCTGTGCGGATTGTGCAGTGAAGCAAGCTGGTTGGAGAACGTTGTAAAAAAGGGTAAAGCTCCCGGAGTCAAACTGTTGAGACGGGGAGACTTGAGCTGGTGGGGGGTTAGTGTGTTAAAGTGGAGTAAACGAGCAGAAAAATTCGTTGGTATATTGGTATGGAAAGGAAAAGAGAAAAAAGAGAATTGATGGCGAGATCTGGGCCGCGACGTTTTTATAGAGAAGCAGTTCTCGTCCGTTGTCTATTATTTCCGTTCTTAATACAGTGTGTTGTTCAATCCCGCGCCTTCAGAGGCCAATCAACAACGTCCATGCTAACAGGCGCAGAGCTGAATAAACACGCGCAAATCTCCTTTGACTTTATCTCTACTAGCTCGTGCACATTGTCAATGCAGAAACAATTGCAATGTTTAACCCCCTGGGAACGAACGTCTCTTTTTTATTCTTTCTTCTGCACCTTCACGTGTTGAAGATCCCTCGGCGGTCTTTGTCCTAAAAAGAAGGCGTCCGCCTCAGAAGGACCTCACAAGCTCCACGTTTTTATTTAAAGCTGCGATATCTGAATTGCTTCCAGGACTCGTGCATGACAATGTATTAGAGCGAAACAACCAGCTCCCTATTCTACTGACATTGGTATCAAGAAACGGATTCAGGACAACCGTGGAGTTTCTCGTCGTTCGCAACACGTGAAAGTGGACTGCTGATCAGCAACCCACAGCGATTAAATTACCAAATAAGGTGATTTGATTATCGTGCTGACTCGATGATCGGCCAAATTCGAGTCTGGAAACGCTGATGGCACTAAACATTTTAATATGGCGTATCGTTGGCTACATGCATATCCATACCAACGACAGGCCATATTACAAGGTTGAAGCCACCAAAGATCCAGCAGACCCGGTGTTGTTAGTGTTACCAGAGAAGAAAAGGGCAATGGAGGGTATGTGTTGTGTCGATTGGAATGAAGAGAAACAGCTGTGGTAAACATCCTGGTTTATATAGCAAAGCCGAAGCAGTGTCAGGGATATACTTAGTTCGCAAAAAGTGGTGCCAGAAATCCGCACTTTTCTATGTCTGTTAGAATGCGTACATATTCCTTTAAGCTATGGTGAATTGGCACGGTGATAATAATAATTATGTGGGCTTAGTCGCATTTTTATAATAGAATACAAAACTTTACAGTTTTAAAAAATGGAGCGAGATGTGGTCACATTACAGACCGCTGTTATCCTTCTTGCCCAGGTTTTCGTGATGTGCGGCCTCGCCGGCAGCCTGGGCGCGAGTGGAGCGGCCCTCGGCCTGCATCTTGTCGTCGCCAGCAACGGCGCCGAGTTTCTCCTTCATGGCACCTCCAGCGCCCTTTGCAGCGTCGCCGGCGCGATATGCCTCGGAAGCGTTCTGCTCGCGCTCGGCCTTCTGCTGCTGCAGTTCTTGCTCGCCCTTCGCCTCCGACCACTGCTTCCGACCGGTCTCCTGAAGGTTCTTGTTGCCCGTCATGTTGCCAAGAGTCTCCTTGGCGGATCCGATAGCCTGGTTCATGTAGTTAGACATAGTTGATTGAGCTGAGTTTGTTTGGTTGTGTAAGTGCTATAGAAAAAGTAGGTGATGGTTTAAAACATGTCGAGAAGGGCCAGCAACCGAGGGTGTTTATATAGTCGCGAAGGGGATAAGGGGAATGATACACTTTGCTAATATAGACATTGATTCGAATGACGCCAGTAACATCTTTGCAGGTGACGTGAAAATTACAGCCACTTGAGGTCATTTAAAATGTATAAAATTGAATGAGTGACGCAATTGCGCAATCAGAGAAATAAAGGCATCACTACTAGAAATGATGTCACTCATAGTCAGGAGATGTCGTCCTACACGGGTATGTGCCCTCAGAACCGTCATGTCATTAGTTGCTCGAGTCGACATAAACGCGCACTGCAATGCTACATGATAGATGCAATCTGAGGTCA
This sequence comes from Coemansia erecta, assembly GCA_027574685.1. Classification (NCBI taxonomy): domain Eukaryota; kingdom Fungi; phylum Kickxellomycota; class Kickxellomycetes; order Kickxellales; family Kickxellaceae; genus Coemansia; species Coemansia erecta. The sequence continues at coordinate 20,885 of JANBOJ010000130.1, forward strand.
CTTTGATAAATTGCGCATGTTTACAACACGAGCTTCTACACAGAAAAAAAACGTGGGCGGCTTCTCTCACGGTGATACAAGGAAGACTGCAGTATGAAAAGACCGTATCATCCTTAAAGACTGCGTAAGGATGACGGTTATTGAATTTTAATCAGGATGTGAGGCATTTCCGATACCATTATTCCTGGCTAATTTCCACGGCATAGCATTACCAGTATCAGTCCCTATGAATGCGCGCGCAGAGCGCCCCACCCTATTGTACACATTCTGCGCGCTTTATAGCATGGCCCGCAGCCGATTCACAAAGCTGGTCGCCGCCTGGCAATCGGAATACTCGATAATTGGTGATTTACAATATTTGTATTCAAACAAACCGAAAGGTTTAAAGATCACATTTGAATTTTTTTATTTATTGGCGAGGTTGTCGTGGTGCTCGGCCTCACCAGCGGCCTGGGCGCGAGTGGAGCGGCCCTCGGCCTGCATCTTGTCATTTCCAATAGCCTGGCCGAACTTTTCCTTCATGGCTCCGCCAGCGCCCTTTGCAGCGTCACCGGCGCGGTGGGCGTTGGGCGCGTTCTCCTCGCGCATGGCCTTGTCGTGCTGGAGCTTATTTTCGCCCTTGCCCTCAGCCCACTGCTTGCGACCGGACTCCTGAAGATCCTCGTTGCCAGTGAGCTTGCCAAGACCCTCTTTGGCCGAGCCGATAGCCTGATTCACGTAGTTGGACATAGTGGTTGATAAAGTAAAGTTTTTTTTAGAAGCGAGTAAGAAATCCAAAATGGAAAAGATATTTGAAGTCAAAGCCTTGAAGTGACTTTGGTGCCAAATTTATAACGACAGCTAACAAACGCCAAGAGAAACGCATGTTACACAGGATCTGTCTAGGCCAAGGTGCTTGTGTGACATGTTTTTATGCGCTTCATACAATCTGCATGGTTAGCGATGACGCGCAGGATTTATGATGTCACCACTTGCTTTGGTGTGCCAACGTCACCATGTTGGTGAACGTCAACGGCCAGCCTGTTTGAGATTGGTTGTGCATGTACTAATGCATTACTACCCTATCAATCGCTCTGTCTTGTACAGGTCGCGATACGTTTTGTCTCCGGGCAAGCTGATCGACTTTATTCAACTGCTTCTGCTTACCGCCGAGCGGTCCGAAAGGTATGACGTGTTTGGTATGGCAAGAATCTTTAATGTGCATGTAATCTTTTTGTAGATAATTTTCAGAAGTAACATTGTACTTTTTTATTAAACGACAGCATCGCTTGATATATTGGATAGGTGAAAAAGTTAGATCGGTCGTCGGAGTCAGCCGATCTGAGAGTTATGCGGTATATTGGATCTGCGTGTTTGATTCTCATAAAGTTGTGGTATGCGTGCGCTGTTGTTGTGCTCTAATGTTGATGAGAGGCGGGCCCATGTTAAACTTGAGGGTCTCGCCCAGTATCTCCTATTTATTTTGCAATGTGAATCTATATTTTCGAAAAGAACAGTCGCAACAGGGACCTGTCTTCCTGCTGCAGCCTCCGGTTCTGGCGCAGCACGTAAATGCGCATTGCGAACACGACGATGGCAGCAAACAAGATAAACATGCCACTGAAAATAATAGTGTTGGTGAACTGCACGCGGTGGTCGTACTTGTCATAGATGGCGCCCTGCGACAGGTTTCCGGCCAGCACACCAAGGCCGGCAAACAGATTGGTCATACCCATGACGCTGGCCAGCACGTCGGAGTCAAACTGCGTCGACACGATAACCGGGTTGACCGAGATAAACGTCGGCGAGATCATGCCATACAGCGCGCACAGCGCGTACAACGGCGGGATACTTTGCGCGCGCATCCACAGGGGCATCATAATCACCACAGTCAGCGCCAGGCTGACCAGCAGCGTATTCATATTGCCGAATCGGTCGGCGATAACACCAGCCAGGATGCGGCCCACAGCGCTCCCAGCGTTCAAAACCAGCAAGAGATTCGACCCGTCTCTCAGCGACCCGCCCAGCTGCCTCGCCGTCGTTCCGATATAAAAAGTAAGCGCCCAGTATCCCGTATACACGGCACACGCCTCCAGCGAGATCAGCCAAAACACAGGTCGTCTCAGCGCACTCCATTCGAACAGGTGCTTGCGCGGGCGCGCCGGTACGCGACGGAAGTACATCAGGTTCATCAGGCTCGTCATAGCGAACGTCAGGATGCCCAGAATGCGCAGCGCCCAGGGCGACCCCAAATGGTCAATCATCGCCTGAGTCGCTGCGGTAAACCACAGGCCACCGAAGCTGCTGCCGGCCACAGCCACGCCTGACGCCACACCGCGGTACCGGTTGAACCACTGCGGCGGAATGCTCAGTGAGGGCGCAATTAGGAAGGACGCACCGATGCCGAAGAGTACGCCCTGGGTTAGGATCAGCTGCCACACCTCCTTGGCAAATGACGCCAGGATGTACGCTAGCGTGCAGAGCACCGTGCCGATGTACGCTGTGGTACGGTAGCCGTACTTATCGGCCAGCGCACCCGTGGCGATGTTGCACCCGAGCATCAGGGATGTGATCAGGGTGCCGATCCACGAGAGCTTGGTCGCCGACGTGCCCTGGAACTTAACATTCAGGTAGTATGTCGAGAACACGCCATACGAGTTAGACGCACCGAAGATGAACATGTAGTTGACACAGACGGCCAGGGTCGGGATCCACCCGAACGCACTGTCGGCCGGCCGCACGGTGGGCGCGGGTGTGGAGGGCTCGAGCGACTGCTCTTCGGCGCTGCTGTGTTTGTCGTCTGGCCGTGTAGCAAGTGATTCTGTATCGGCAATAGACATGGTGGGTAAGAATAGAAATCGATTATTCCAGGATGGAAAGGCTGCTGCGTCTCCTGCCCTGTGCGTCTTTATACATACCCAAGCGCTCTTCTCGGCCGAACGAATAGCCGCTCCCAGGAGAACCTTCGCTTCAAACGAGATTGCAAATCGATGCTTCGCTTCTCCCCCAATACCTCGACTGCCGCGCTGTTTATAGCAAAATTCTCCGCTATTCCACTGCTTCTGTAGCAGGGGTATTTCCTATATGAGGCAGAAAAAACATACAAAAGTGTAGATCCGTTCTAAACACAACATCGGCTTTTCTCACGAACAAAGCGGGATCTTTTTTCGTGCTGCTGCGGCGCTGCGGGGTAACGCCTGCTGACACGGGCTTGCCAAAGGAACAATCGCAGAACACTTCATTACGCTCCGAAGCAAATAAAATAAAATAAAACCACTCCACAAGAAAAAGTCTATTGTTGCCCCTCCTGTTGCTTGAACACGTCCCACGCCTCGTTCAGCGACGAAAACACGCTGGCCGACACCATGCGGGTGCGCAGATCCGCGTCTTTGGCCAGCTTGTCCGGGTGCAGCCTGGCGATAGCCCGCATGTACGCGCGCTTGACCTTGCCGGGCTCCAGGATCTCGTGCATGCCGATAGCCGGCACGGCAGGCAGCAAAGTGTGCAGGCTGCTCAGCAGCGCCCGCAGGTTCTGCTGCTTGCCGTCGCGCCACACGCGGATCTCGACGTCCACCTGGTCGATAATCGCCAGCCGCTCGTCGTCCTCCACCCGCCGCGCCTCCTCCTTCCGCCGCATCTCGGCCACCGCCGCCGAGCTCTCCGTGAGCCGGTTCAGCGCATGCGGCCCGCCGCCCTTGACGTTGCTCAGCGATATCGACGCAAACACGCTGGCCAGGTCCTCCGTGTTCTGACGGCCCGGCCCCCCCTTCGCCGCCGGGGCTGCCGTCGCTGCCGGCTGCCCGATGCCCAGGGCCTTCGAGCACCGCTGCACGCCGCGCGCCGCCTGCTGCCGCATGCCAGAGTCCCGAGCCGCCTCGCGCAGCCGCTTCCAGTCTCCCAGCGCCTCGTCGTACTTCTCCTCGGCCTCGTACGCCTCGCCCCGCCGCTGCAGCGCCTTGGCCCGCTGGTCCGCCACATCCACGCGCCCCGCGCCGGCCCCCAGCTCGACCGCCCCGTTGCCCCGGTAATGCTCGCAGAGCTCCAGCGACCGCGTGCAGTCGACCAGCGCGTTCTTCGACTCGCCGTTGCGCGCATACGCCAGCGCCCGGTTGTTCAGCAGCAGAATCAGCATCGGGTGTTCCGGCGAGCTCGACGTCACGTGGCCGACCGCCTCGGTATATCCGGCAATCGCGTCGCCGAACTGGCCCAGCTTGAACTGCTCGTTGGCCTTGGTCTTTGCGCTGTGCGACCCCTGCAGCACGTGCGCAGGCAGCGCCGGGATCGGGGCTGCGGGCGGGGTAGCTGGCACGGACGCCTTGGAAGCGCTGGGCTGCTGCCGCGGCGGCTGCTGCTGCTGCTGTTGCTGCTGCCGCTGGGGCTTCGGAGGTGCGGGCCTGCTTGCCGGCTCTGCATATCCGCCATTCATGTCGATAAACGACTCGTCAAAGCCGCTTGCCGCGAACTTGCTCGCCGGGCGGCCACGCTCTTCCACTGCGTCAGGCTGCTGCCTCTGCTGCTCGTGCTGGCGCCGCCGGTACGCCGAGACGTACATATCGGCATCGTCGTCGTCGTCGGATGACGAAGAGTCTCGGTAGTGCTGCTGGGATGGGAGATAGTCCTCGTCGCGCCACCCGCGTCCCGCCCCGCCGCCTGCCCGCCGCTGGTCCATGACCGTCTCCTGCATCTCGACAATCTTCTTCTTGCCTATGGCAAACCACGAGTTGGCCTGCTTCCACATCGTCGACCCAAGCTCATTCGCCGTCGAAAGAAGCGCATCCGCGCCGCCCTTGTTTCCGAAAAACGACATTGGCTGCTGCTGCTGCTGCTGCTGATGCTGTGGACGGTGTCGGTTGTCGCGGGGAGAGTATCCGGCATCGTCATCCGACGAGCTATCGTGGTGGTGCTCTTGGTGCTGCTGCTTGGACATCTGTTGGGCCGTCGACTGCTGCTCGCGGAGAAGCTGGACCGCCGCCCGCGTGCTGCCGGTTATTTCGAGTGCCGCCTTCGCCTGCTCGGTCGTAAACCCGTACCCGGCAATCTGCGCAATCTCAAAGTCACGGTCTATAAACGGCTCCGGCGCATTCTGCTGAGGCTTCATCGGCCTGGTCGTGTTTCTTGGCGGCCCTGGTGCCGCCTGAGGCGGCGGCGTGATATCCATGGGGATCGGTTCGTCGTCATCAAGCAGATTCGCACCGCTATACCCGCTCAGCGAGCTCGGTGCAAAGCTGCTCTTGGTCTGCTTGCCGCTCGAAAGCGGGTCAAAATCCATGGCGCTAAAATCAGCGTTGCTCTTCACCTGCGGCTGCTGCTGCTGCGGCGGCGGCGGCTGCATAGCCGGCGTACCAGCGCCCGACCGCGACGAACCCGCCTTTTCCAGCACGTCAAAGTTCCACATGTCGTCCGGCTTCTTCTGCTGCATCTCCTGTCTCAGCGGTGTCGCTGCAAACGGTGAGCTCGACCGCGAGTGTTGGTCGAGCATCTGCTGCCGCTCCCTCAGCGTCATCTTCGCCTGGTTGTTCTGCGACGAGCCGAACGACACAAGCTCGCCAAACGGATCATCCTTTGCGCCGGAGGTCTTTGACAATGAGCTTGCTGAACGGCTCTGCTGCTGCTGCTGTTGAGTGAAGCTGTGGGAGGACAGGTTGGGCGAGTAATTGGGTCGGCTGGTGCCAGATGGCGAATTCGCAGTGCTGCCTTTCGCTTGCTGGCTGCTTGCCGACTTGCTGTCGCTAGGCCAAGTGAGCCCTGCAAAATCGTCCATCTCGTGCAAAGTAATGTAAAGAAAGAAGAAAAAAGAAAAATGTAAAGACGTAAAAGGAGAAAGAAAAACGTGGTCCACACATTAATACACCACGTCTGGACATATGCACGTTTGATTGATTTATTCAAATATACTAATCGAGAAGCTTAGTACGGGCCACCCGCACGGTTGTCCATGGCGACGTTGCCCAGCGGGTTCTGGTTTTGGCCCATCTGCTGGCCCACCGGATTGTTCGGATACTGGCCCATCGGGTTATTCACCTGCTGACGCATCGGGTCGTTCATCTGCTGGCCCATCGGACCGTTGGCTGCTGCCATGTTGTTGTCGCCGTACGGGTTGTTGGCTGCCATGCCGACATTCGGATGACCGTGAGCGTTCGGATGGCCATGGTGCATCATCGGGCCGTTGGCGTTATTTCCCGGATGAATGTGCGCGACACCTCCGGCCTGGTGGCTGTGCTCGCCAGTCTTATCCTTGCTGAGCGTGCTCTTGACCTTGTTAACGAGACTCTCGACGATCTGCTTGGGCTTGGACTCGGCGTGCTTTGTCTCGACCTGGCCGGTCGTCGGGTTGATGTACTTTTCGTTCTTGCGCTTGATGTATCTTTCGTTCTTGCGCTCGTTTGAGCTGAGAGACGATGAAGAGGAGCTGGCAGAAGTCATTGTGTGTGTGTGTGTTGGTTTGTCGTTTAGAGTACAGAGTGGAAATAATCAGATGTGTTAACCAAATGTCAGGACGGCGGCTTACACGAGTATTTATACGTAGGAGAACCAACGATTAGTTTTGCTATGTCATATTAATACAAATGCTACAAGATACGGCGACAAGATAGGTGTGACGTAGCAAATACCGCCTTGTATGCAGGTAACAAGGAAAAGAACCATACAGCAAAAATGATGCAATGCCACATTTGCTAGTTTGTCTAGAAAGTACCACATTGCTTACACCGGACACAAATAAACCTATACACACGAGCACATTACATCATATCCGCAGTCTGTCATTTCGCTTCCTTAAACCATACAAAACTGGATTACGTATCTCTTGCTCCACGTCTTGTCGATTAAAAACGTGTTAAATCTATTTAAAACTAATTTTTCAGTGGATGTACTTGCGCATAAACTTGCGATGAAAGTCTGAGCGCTGCATGTCGTTGATAAAGCGCTTCTGGGGTTTGTCGTCATCGCCCTTGGCCTGGTTGCGGAAGATGACATCGTCATTCCAGCGCCGCTTAACCGAAAAGTCACTCTGCGCCAGGAGCGGATTGGACCCGAGCACTGAGCTCGCGTTCAGAAGCATGTTTTCTTCTGCCTCCTTCTCCTCGCGCGCCTTCTCCTCGGCTCTCTCGCGCTTGATCTTCTCGAGCTCGCGCATCAGCATGGCGGTCTCGTCCTCCTCATCGCTGCTCTCGTCTCCATCCTCGCTATCTGACCCGCTACCGCTGTCGCTATTTTCTGCGCCATCTTCTTCGTCCTCATCTGATGACGCTGCGTCTAGCATCTGTGCAAGCTCAATGTATTTTGTCCGGTTGGCAGCCATTGTCGACTCAGTGTCTTGTGTTGAATCTTCAGGCGCGGTTAGAGATTTGGGATCGCCCTTGGCCTCAAAGTGCCTGCGCTCAGCCTCCTTTAGCTCCTGTTTGAGCTCTTCGACTGTGTATTCGCCCTCCTTTCCCTGGCCGGGCCGACGTGTCTTGAGCCGCGTGTGGCTAGGGAGATCCTTCGACGAGGTCATGTACGAGAACTCGTCGGAGGCCTTTCCCTTGGCCGGGTTAAACGTAGGGCGGGCTGCGGTAGTCATAATTATACAGGTGTGTAAATGTAAATGATATAGGTTTAGATTGCCAATAATGCAATTTTACCACAAGTAGCATTACAATCACCCCTTTCAAAGTATGGTCTTTCACTTTGCATTTCCACGTGAACAAAGATTGATTCTCTTACAACAAAAAGTAATGAAAAAAGGACTGCCGATACTTAGTGGTTCTCGGCGTGCTTGTGGTGCTGCAGGTGCATGTAGTAGTGGATGGAGTAGCCACCGACAAGGAGAGCACCGATAACGTGGATGATAGGGGCACCCGAGGCGTTCTTGCCCTCGATGTAGCGCGAGTAGTAGCGGCTCAGAGGACCGCCACGGGCAACCTTGGCCTCAGCCTGGCCCTTAGGGAGGTTGCGGTAGAGCGAGACAACCTTGCTCACCTCCTGAGCCGACAGGGTCGAGACCGAGGACTCGGCGACCGACTCGCCAGCACGGGCGGCAAAGCCAATGTTGGGAGGAATGATCTCGCGGAGGCTCGAGTAATTGCGGACAGCGGTGGTGCGCTTCAAGAGAGACCGGCCCAGAGCAGCGTTCATTTTTAAAGAATCTATAGATTGCAGATAAAATATAGTAGAATCAAAAAGGAGAAATAATTGGTGGAGCCAAATTCGAAATTGCAGCTTTCGCCCAGGTGCTTGACGGACGGACTGCCCTTTTTTCGCGAGCTTGAAAATAATTGGCTGTGGCAGTAGAGGGCATAGATAACGCCCGATCATAATTAGCGAAGCTGTAATCGATCAAGGATGTGCATGATCCGCCGTCCCATGACAAGCGCAAAGAGACCATTATCCGCGGACACGATTGTTGAGCAGAGTATCCTCCTGCCGGATTATTGAAATTGTATTGGAAAATGACGTCGCCTTGTGCGAACAAGCAGAGCAGGTGGTCGCCAAGTGAATGGGCAGACAAATATGCGAGCGGATAGGACGATCGCTGGCGTGCAGAAGAGGGCGCAGTGTAGAAAGACGCAAGAGTGGACTTGTCCGGAGCCCGAAAGTGACGCCGATGTGATAAAGATTGCATGCCGGATGACGTTACGCCTGTAACCGGTCCATGGCCGGTCTTGACAGGCGTCACTGCGCCCCTTCCCCAAGGGAGAAAAGAGGCAAGTATCCTTCGTGCTGGGCGATCCCTCACGGCATCAAGCAAACGATGTTCGCACAAAGGTTTGGGGGGAGCAGCAGCAGCAGCTACAAAAAAAGTTTGTTGACATGCTAAAGTCCTGTTTACACATTTGAAATCTCGAAAGATCGATTGTGCTGAAAGAAGGACGCGGGTATCCCTTCCTGCTCACACTGCATCCCCCCAAACGTTGTGCCGATATAATCATCCTTTTTCCCTAGAGCTATTGCTGATTTTCTTGCAGCTAAATCATGTACCAGTGCTTGCTCACAGTGCGAGGCTGATACCGCGAAGTCGATGGTGCATGAAAGCTGGCTGTATGTAGGTTAAACCGTGACAACAATAAAAGGAGAGGCAATATCTCGCGCAGCAAGCCCTTTTTCTCTTCTCTTCCTTTTTTTCTTCTTGCTCTCCAGCTTTTGTAGCCTGGTTTACAGCATTCCCTTTTCTCTCTGGATAACACCGGCATAACGTTCTGTCTTTATATCTGACCTTTTAGCACCTGTCAAGACCTGCGCAGCATCCGAAATTTATCGCTGCGATTTTGTCTCCGCGCCTTTTTACAGAAAATCTACTGCGCAGCGAAACAGCCCGATATAGGCAAAAATAGCATATTTTGAGTCTTATTTTCGCTCTACATCTACTGTCAACATTCGACCGGCGGGGGAGATATTTATCCCTACATTCTCTCAGACGCAAGATCAAAGTAGCTACGCTATATATCGCACATTCGCCAGCTGGCAATATTCTGTTCTATTTTTGCTCCTTTTTTCCTATCGTTTGTTCTTCTCTGCCGCACCTGTATTAATTAATCCTTCTTGTCCATTGTGTATTTTTAAAGTACATTTCGCATATACGTCTTCACTTGCTTATTCTGGCGTACATTTTCTCCCCCTCAAATCTTCATCCATTTGCGGCTGTCAACAATCCAAAATAGGACGCGACTGGCCATTATATAGCATTTAGCCAACATACTCTCGCGGCTTCTCCATATTCTAGTTTTTTTCTCCTCTTCATACCTCTCCTACCATATAATTTTACGACCCCAAGATGAATTTTTTCAGACGCAAATCCAAGCAGACCACAAACGTTGCACCTGCCGATCCTTTGCCAGATCTGATCAAGGCCTCGGAGAAGGCCAGGCACCGCAACTACTTTGGCATGTCGGGTGCATCGCCTCTGCTGCTGCGCAGACGCAACGTCACAGAAGCAGTTACTGAGCTAAAGATGCCTGCAGCGACCGCGATTGCTAGCGATGGTAGTTCAGAGCTTGCCGACGATGTGTCGGCTACGACACTGGCAGCAATCAAGGCCGACTTTAATCTTGGTGTAAGAATCCAGCGGAGGCGCAGCAGCATAATGGGCGTGGCTCACATTATGCGCAGACGCAGCACACAGAAGGGGCTTCGTGCCGACGCAGATGAGCCGGCAGTTGCGGTTCCAGAGCTGGCAGTGGTTGCTAGCCACTCGGCAAAGACGCTTGTTGACACTCGGAGAGAGCGGCTGCCAAGTATTGGGCTGCGCAGGACCAGCGAAGAGAGCACTAGTGGCGGCGGAGTCAGCAGCAGCGACGAGAGCAGCGGCGGCGACTCTGACACTACTCTGGCTACAAGGGATGGTGACGAGCTCGATGCCATTGTTCCGGACGAGCAGTCAGCTGCTGAATGCGGTGGTCAGCCTGCACATCGGGCGGATAATGTGCCTGCTGCAGATCAGTCGCTGCCGGCTCCCAGATCAGCTGAAGCCAGCAGCAATAAAAGCGCCGTCTTCTTCATTGCCAGTACTGAGCTTGCTGCTGTGGCCAAGGTGCATCCGCAGCTGAAGGAGAACAAGGATGGCCAGTACAGCACTGTCAGCCATGCAGCCAAGCCCAGCAGTGGCGGCCCTATGTCTGATTTGGTATCTACATCTAGCACTGGCTGCACTGCTTCTTCGGTGCCGACCGAAAACACACCAACAATAGCTGGACATGACGAGGCGACACCGAGGCGGGTATTGTCGTCGAACTCTCCCAATGACACGTCATCCACGCCATCGCCAGCGCTGGCTCTAGAGAGGAGAGGCGTGGTTCTTGCTCAGAGCAAGTCGGTGGCGGCGGCGATATCTCGGGCCGGCGGTGAGGCCGCAAGTAGTGCGATCCGGCCGCAGCGGCGTCCACTGAGTCTGCGGCGGAGGAAGGATTCAGCAAATGGCCTGAGCAACCGGCTGTCGTTCATGAATCTTGGCATCGGCAACAGGAACCACGATAGCAACCTGGGTCAGACAAACGGACAGATGGATAGTAGCAGGCGTGCTAGCTTTGGATTTGGTCGCCGCAGTGTATCCCTAAGCCGGAGGTCGATCTCGTCGCTGTCGCATTCGTCGCTAGCAAAGGATGCCGAGAAGCGCAAGATGGATGCATGGACCGATGACGACGACGAGTTCTCTGCCTACGAATACGACTTGTCAGGTGCCTATTTTGAGCTTCCCGTGATCAGCTCCAAGGGCGTAAAGTTTCCGGCCTCTCAGGAGCCGTCCAAGACTTTGCCAAGGACAACGCTGAGATCGTCAGCATCTCCGAGCAGGGATGCAGCGGAATCCAGTAGCCGCGGCTCTCGTCTGTCATCGACATCGACAGTTTGTGAAGAGAATGTTCTCAGCGCTGACCAGTGCAAACGCGTCTACGTGTCAAGCATGCGCAAGCTGCAGCTCCAGAGCAGACGCCGGCATGGTATGCGCAGCGTGCTGCATATCAAAAACGCGATGACCAAAGCCAATGACAGCTACGCTGTCGTTTCAGGCGGATGTGAGCTGGACACGTACCAGCTGTCGTGCGAGATGATTGCAGAGTTCTATTTGCTAGGCGGCGGCAGAGATGAGGCTCCAGTGGAGAGACGGATGCGCTCGCCCTCTACAGCATCGTCGTCATCCGAAAGATTGATTGCGCGGCCTGACTACCCGATGCGCTCGCGCAGCATGGGCAGCCTAGACAGCTTCAACATCAGCACCCTTCTGCACAACCCGCGGCCAGTTGTCTCTGTCGCAGTTGCGTCTGCGGCTGCAGACAGATCGGACTCAGACAGCCGTATCATCACGGCGCCCATGTCGTCGCCGCCCGCACTGGCCGATGGCGCGGCCAGCATTGCCGACAAGGTCCTGGCTGAGGTGTTTGACACCGCACGAGAGCAGGACGATGCGATTCTGGATTCGGAGCTGCTCAGGTTTGGAGGCGGCAATCTGATCCCGCTGGCCTCGTCAAATGACGGCAGCACCAGTCCGCCATCCGCATACCGGTCGTATCGGCGTAGGCGGGGCGGGGGCAGGCGTAACAGCCCACCGACAGCTGCACATTCAGCATCTGCAGTTGCAGCAATGTAATGTTTACCTTTTTCTTTGTACACGCGTAAGTCGCGAATGGATTAATGATTTCTTCAAGTCACCCACAAAGGACGGCGAGATCATCTCTTTCTTTGTAACGGTACATGTCGCCAGACGGTGCTTTCCGAACAAATACCCGAGCATACACGAGCAAGTGCTTAAAGATCCAAACGCTCGTGCTGGTGTTCTGCGAAGCATTGTACATTCCAAAGCAGGGGCGGCAAGGTGAGACATTCGCCAGGGTCCATGGGTAGAGTGACTGTTTTCGGTGCGTGATTGTTAGTGCGTGTGCGTTGTCTGGATGTGGATCCTGTTCATGCACGCTTGCCCCTCCCTTTCCGCATGGCCAAGGGACAAGTAAAAAAGAGGGGGAAAAGAGCAATAAAGTTGGGATGTGGCCGCCACGGGCAAATCGGAAGGACGAGCAGCGCGAGTGGGGAGATACTGAAAGCGTGTCCGGGTTGCGGGGGTGTAGAGAAAGGAATAAGAGGCGACCGCAACACGAAAAAAGAGCGACGGCCTCTGTACATGCCCCCCTTACTTGCGCGTTGCGTGCTTCGTCTTCAACTCTTCTTTATCTCTTTCTCTTTTGCACCATTTACGTACGTCTCTTATTTATAAACTGCAACAATAACACTCAAGCCAACTGGCGGTTTCTCAGATACAATAAGCCCAATCCCCTATCATTTATTGCACCAGCGTCGGCATACAACGTAAAACGCGTGTTTAGCAACAAAAAGCAGACAATAGCATAAGGATTTCCCCTGTTCAAGCAGACGGGAAAGCCAGCTGATATTCCAATTTTTTTCTCCTTCCTTTTTGCCATTCTGGCCAACAAGAGCGAGGGAAGCAATCCGACGGGACACAAGCGTTACAAAGCGGTCGTTTGAGCGCTTCGTCTCCATTTCTCTGCAACTTCCACTCTCGCTTCCCAAGGCCAGGCCTTTTTTGTGTCTCTTATTTCTTGTGTTGTTTCTTAGACCTTCCTTGTTCCGCTTCTTGTTCTCTTTTCTATTCCCCTCTTCTTCTTATTGCACCCTTCTTTTTGCATCAAAGTTATTCGCATTCTGGAATAAAAAAAGTTGGTCTTTCCTTTGTTTGCCTCTTCTAGTCTCTCTCTCTCTCTCTCGCTAACTCCCAAGGAAACTATACAATAAGCGGGTCTTTGTTTCTTGCTCTCCCTTTTCCCTCTTACACTTGGCATTAACGCATTATTCCCCTCGTCACCTCTTGTTCGGCACGATGAGCGAGGATATCACTACGATTTTTGTCGTCGGCTTCCCCGACGACATGAAGGAGCGCGAGTTTCAGAACATGTTTACCTTCTCGCCCGGATTCGAGGCTGCGACGCTCAAGATCCCAAGCGGCGAGGACGCCCTCGACAAGGACGCGCAGAAGAAACAGATTGTAAGTATTGACTTTTTTCCATTTACATTTTTTATCTGAGCGTACCGCACGTCTCTCCCTTTGTTCCTGCACCTGCTGTACCTATCTGCTTCTGGAAGGGAGCTATTTTTGTCGTCAGCATAATACAGCAAGCAAGCGCGTGTGCGCAGGCGGTTTGTTTGTCAAATTGCATTATTCTCTTCTTCCGCACTGCACTGCACTTCCTCCTCCTCTCTTCTCCTCTCCTCTCCTCTCCTCTCAATACACAAACAAATACATGTACGGCTCTGATATCGGTATAAATGCCGATTCATAAAGTGGAGACTTTGCGGATAAACTACTGCCACACCCAAACGAGCACACAAAGGGCAAAAAGAGATAACACCTCTTCCCCCTTCTTTGTTCCCGCTCCCGGCCGCTGGCTTGTCTCCGTATTCTTTTTCCATCACTTTGTCAGCCGTGCGCAACAAAAAAAGTCCGTTTACGGCAGGCTGCAGAAAAATAAATAACGGACAAGCGCAAGGCCACAAGTGTATCGAAAATGCATCGATACCAGACCAAATCCACCGCAAACGCACTCTCAGTCTTGCCTCGATAGTCGCCGTCAAATTCTCTTTGTTCTTTCTCTTTTCGGCGACGTCTGGCTAGCTGGCGTGCGCCCTCTCACCCAATTGGCTTCCTGTTTCATTTTCGTGCGTCAATCATTTCTTCGCTCTCTCGCCCTTCCCCTTCTCCCGTAAAAAGCGTCGATTGCAGGTCGCCGTATCTCCAATCCTGGCGCGCAGGTGGCGAAAGAACAGCTGAGGCAGCAGCAGGGACAGGCATTGCTCATTTTTTTATTTATTTGTTTTTCCCCCAATGCATATGATGTCGCTCTTGCTCTGCGGCGACGATGTGTCCCGTGACTCGAAGCAGGCAGCGGCAGCAGAAGCAGCAGCAGCAAATGTAATTAATGCCCACTATTGCTTTAATCTAATATTAGATTGGATTTGCAAAATTCCACACGCGGCTCGAAGCGCTCGAGGCGCGAGACATCCTGACCGGTCGCAAGGTCGACGCGGAGAAGAACTGCATGCTCAAGGCCGAGATGGCCAAGAAGAACCTGCATACCAGGCGCGGGCTCTCGTCGCTTGGCCTGAGCACGGCGGTTGCCGCCACATTCGGTCTTGACACACCCTCCACGGCGCTTGGATTCCAGCAGCAGCAACAGCAGCAGCAGTCGCATCAGCAGCAGCAGCAACAGCAGGCGGCGCCCCAGCAGAACGTGCCCCGCACAGCCAGTCTGACGGGCTCGATGCTCTCGTCGGCCACGCGTCCCGAGCACCTGCGCATCTCGGCCACACGCGCGTTCAATCCGTTTAACGACATTCCGCTGGCATCGGCGCCGATTCTGGGTGCCAGCGCACACCGGAGCTTCAGCTCGAGCCAGTTCTCGTCGGCATTCTCGTCGAACGTCGAGGCCCAGGCTGCGCCCGCAGTCTCGCAGATGCCGGGCACGGCTGGCGTCATGGGCGCCTTCATGTACGGAGACCAGTCTGGCAGCAACCTGACGACCACCGGCCCCCACGCGTCTGCCAGCGGCATGATGATGAACCGCAGGGGCTCTGTGCACGGCAGCACGCCGGTTTCCTCGTCGCTGGCTCTTTCGGCAGCAGCCGGTGCGCCTATCAACGGCATACACCAGCAGCAGCAGCAGCAGCAGGATACCTCCGAGCACGGAAGCACTGATGGCGATGCCCTTCAGATTATCAACCAGAAGCAGCAGCAGCAGTCGTCCTCGCCAAAGATGCAGGCCCAGCAGCCAAGAGATGGGCAGTCGCAGATGCCGCAGCAGCCGCCCAAGGGCTTCAGCGGCCAGCGCCTGGCGGTTCTCGACATTGCAGCCCTGCAGCCGCGCATCAACCAGCTGAACCTCGGTCAGATGTCTGCAAACAGCATGATCTCGCCCATGGGCGTCCCCTACAGCGCCTCGGTGACAACCCCCGTCGGCATGGTGCTGCCAATGGCGACCACGCGCAGCGTCAACTCGAACGACCAGAACCCGCCCTGCAACACGCTCTACGTGGGCAACCTGCCGGTCGGCGCCAAGGAGGACGAGCTGCGCCAGATATTCCAGAGCGCACTCGGCTTCCGGCGCATGTCGTACAAGGCCAAGCCAAACTCTGGCCCGATGTGCTTTGTCGAGTTTGAGAGCATCGACTTTGCCACGCTGGCGATGGGCGACCTCGATGGCCGCATGCTGAGCAACTCTGTTGGCGGCGGAATCCGGCTGTCGTACTCAAAGAACCCGCTAGGCGTGCGCTCGCAGAACACTCCCAGCTCTGCGGGTGCCGCTGGAGGCATGCCTCCGATCACGCCTGTGCTGAACAGTGCCGCAGCCGCAGCCGCAGCTGCCGCAGCCGCCTCTGTTGCAGCATCAGCAAACGGCTTCCAGATCAGCGGGCCTCCCTACGGATACTCCGTCGCGGCTATGCAGCAGCAGCAGCAGCAACAGCAGAGCTACGGTCGCCACCACCAGTACGATTCCACCTCCTCACCCCCTTCTTCGGTGTTGCTTTCTCGTACTAACACCAACCTCGCGCCGTCCTCGCAACAGCAGCAGCAGCAACAGCACCACCAGGCTGCTGTGGGGAACCATAGACACTCAATGTCGTCGTCGTCGGCCGCGTCGCCGCTGCCGAGCCCAGGAACAGCCAAGAGCGGCGACCAGACGGCGGTGCCCAAGGATGCATTGTCATTTTTGCACCAACCCATCCACCAGTTACATAAGCAGGCCTCGGCCGATCATCCTATCTCGTCGACGGGCTCAACAACGCCTCCGCAGACGACCACCAGCTCCGCCAACCACATTGCAAACATCGCATTGGATCAGTAAAGCAAACAAAGCCCGCAGCTAACCAACAACCACAACTCAAACACCAAAGCCAAGCCAAGCCAAGCCAACTCTCTCATAACCAGCAAAAAGACAGCAAACACCCACTCGCAACGAAGCCTCCTATTCTTATTCCTCCTCTCCTCACGTCTTTATTCTTCTTTTGCTCTCTCTTGACGACAGTTTCTTCCAAAAGTCACCTTCTGTGTGTTGACTCCGTATCGCTTATTTCTTCTCCCTCGCCTTTATTCTTGCGTTTTCTTCACTCTGACACTCTCAATTCTCTGATAACTTTTGTCTCGTTCGTTTCACTTTTTTTTCCACTATCATATTAATAAGAATTCTTTACACACAACAAATGCGTGGTGCATCGTGTCTTGACCGTGCAGCGTTCGCGCGGCCGGTCTAAGCTCAATGCAAAGCCGGGCAGCCACATAGATTGCTGGCGGTATCCTCTTTGGGCAAGTCCGAGAATCCAAGTTTCCATTTTTGCTGCAGATCCTGTTTTGCGCACAATCCCCAACAGATTTGTCAATGCGCCAAGATAAAAAAGCGGTAGCTGCCGATTTGTCGTAAATCAGCGAATCAGCCAAAACTTTTCTTTGTTTCGTTTGTCAGATTGCCCCAACCCGGGGACACAAACTTTGTTTTCGGCAGCTGGACTGTGAAAAAAAATTTGTCTGTTTGTCTGCCTGCCGAGGTATAAAAGGAGCGCTGTCTCCGCTGCCTCCATCATCGAGCTGGTGGTTGAGGGGGCATCGATTCTTTCTTCGTCTGCCCCCTCGCATTCCAACATCTTTTTTAGAAGGTCCATAAAGTAAGTCCATGTCGGTGTGACGTAGCCGCAGTGCTGACTCTGAAACAGGTAGAGAGGCCGGACGCATGCGGAAACTAAAGCAACCCTTGCATCCTGTAGAACCACATCCTCTTCACAGCAACAGCCAAAAAATGACTCTCGATCCCAAGCTTGCACAGCAGGAGCTCGCCAAGGTCGGCAAGGACGGCCTGGCTGCCTCCGATCTGATCGATCTCAAGGGCCGCGGCGGTCTGACCTACAACGACTTCCTGATCCTCCCCGGCTTCATCAACTTCCCTGCCGACAACGTCAGCCTCGAGACCAAGATCACGCGCAACATCACGCTCAAGGCGCCCCTGATGTCGTCGCCGATGGACACCGTCACTGAGGTCGACATGGCCATCACGATGGCGCTTCTGGGTGGCATTGGAATCCTGCACAACAACTGCACGCCCGAGGAGCAGGCGGCCATGGTCAAGAAGGTCAAGAAGTTCGAGAACGGCTTCATCACCGACCCCATCGTCCTGAGCGCCCAGCACAAGATCAGCGACGTGATTGCCATCAAGAACCGCCTCGGCTTTGCCGGCGTCCCGATCACCGACAACGGCAAGGTCGGCGGCAAGCTGATCGGCATCGTCACCAACCGCGACATTGGGTTCCGCGAGGACACCGATGCCGAGCTGTCGACCGTCATGTCGACCGACGTCGTGACTGCCCGCTACGGCGTCACCCTGGCCGAGGCCAACCAGATTCTGCGCGAGTCCAAGAAGGGCAAGCTGCCAATCGTCGACGAGAGCAACAACCTTGTTTCGCTCGTCGCCCGCTCGGATCTGCTGAAGAACCGCGACTACCCCTGGGCCAGCAAGCACCCGCAGACCAAGCAGCTTCTGGTCGGTGCTGCCATCGGCACGCGCCCCGCCGACCGCGGCCGTCTGGAGAAGCTGGTCGAGGCCGGGCTTGACCTTGTCGTCATCGACTCGTCGCAGGGCAACTCGTCGTTCCAGATCGAGATGATCAAGCACATCAAGGAGACCTACGGCTCCAAGATTGACGTTCTTGCCGGTAACGTTGTTACCCGCGACCAGGCCGCCAACCTGATTGCCGCCGGTGCCGACGGTCTGCGCATTGGTATGGGCTCGGGCTCGATCTGCATCACCCAGGAAGTCATGGCTGTCGGCCGCCCGCAGGGCACTGGCGTGTTCCAGGTGTCCCAGTTTGCTCGCAAGTTCGGCGTCCCGACCGTTGCTGACGGCGGTATCAGCAACGTCGGCCACATCGCCAAGGCGCTTTCCCTCGGCGCGTCCTGCGTCATGATGGGCAGTCTGCTGGCCGGCACAACCGAGGCTCCCGGAGAGTACTTCTTCCTCGACGGCAAGCGCCTGAAGAAGTACCGCGGTATGGGCTCTCTCGATGCTATGGAGAAGAACGACAGCGACAACTCGGGCTCGCAGGCCAGATACTTCTCGGAGAGCGACAAGGTCAAGGTTGCCCAGGGCGTTACCGGCGCTGTTGTTGACAAGGGCTCGATCAAGCAGTTCATCCCCTACCTGATCACCGGTCTGCAGCATTCGCTCCAGGACATGGGTGTCCCCCACCTGTCCGAGCTCTGGAACATGGTCGACAGCGGCGAGGTCCGCTTCGAGCACCGCTCGGCTGCTGCCCAGATCGAGGGCGGCGTCCACGATCTGTTCTCGTATGAGAAGAGACTGTACAAGTAAAATCGCAAGCCATTTTTTTGATTATTCTACTGAAAATCAAATTCAAGATTATCAAATCACACACAAAAAAAAGTTTCGAGCTGTGGGCATCACTCGCTGTAAAAAAAATACTGGCGGTCCTCGTTTTTGTCTTTGCGCTCAGCCGTAAACTCTCCCTTTTGCGTAAATATACATACATAACCTTACTCTTTCACACACACACACATACACATACACACATGGTACGTATGCAAAACTCGAGGATATGCCCATCATTCCAGTTTGGACAACTACCCGCTAAATGACTGATACTTTTAAACTTTACAATAGCCAAACAACAAGCGCAAGAGAGTTGCCAAGATTAAGGGCAAGGAGAAGGCGCACCCGTACTCGCGCAAGGCCCGCCAGATAGCGCGGGCAATGAACACGGAGAGCATGATTGCCCGGAACAAAAGCGATCGCCTGAACATGGCAATGTCGCGCGGTCAGAAGCTCGTCTGGTTCCGCGACAACCTCGACGAGATCGAATACGCTGAGGCACCCGAGAACACTGGCGAGGATGGTCAAAAGATTAAGTGGACAATGTACGAGCTTGGCCAGCTGGTCGACCTGTACCTCGAGCGACACGAGGAGGAGCTGGAGAAGATTGACGAGAAGAAGAAGCTTGGACGGCTGCTGACGCCCAAGGAGGCGCTGTTTCTGGAGAACATAAAGGTCGAGAGGAACGAGGCAGAGATGAGCGGTCTCGAAGTACCCGATCTGACTGACAAGGAGCTGGTCGAATTCTTGCGGGGGTGGGACGGCGACGTAAACTCGGTTAGCCTGATCAAAAAGATCAGGTGCAAACCGGCTAGTGCACAGGAAACCGAAGACACGGCGCCGGTTGTTGGCAGCAGCCAGAACCAGGCAATTGCAGAGATTACTGGCTTGAGCGTTGAATAGACCAGTATTTATTGAAAGCTATTATTAGGTAGAGTTGCTTGTTGCTGTTTCCCATGGCTTGGGCGGTGCCTTCATTGCCGATGTGCTTGGCGCCTGGTCGTTAAGCCTATCAGGTATATGGCGAATCCCTGGAACTTGTTCGCCACGGGTGATCATGCCGACAACCTCTGCAAACGGAACTGACGGCGGCGTATACAGCTCTTCGCTGTTTGCTTGCTTCCATTGTGCAAACCGTTCGCGATCTATTTGTTGGATTGCTCGCGAGTAGTAGAATAATTTCGCGTTTTCAAGGACCTGGGCATCGCTGTTGTTGGGTATTGTGGATAGCCCGGTTTGGAACGCCGCGTCTGCTTCAAAGTTATATGCATCGAATGCGGCGAAATGTGCTTTCTCGGTGTCGGTAAAGTCCATGGGTAATGATGTCACTTGGTATCTGTGATTTGAAGCGAGTTCTAGTAGCGCAAATAAACTCGCTGGTGTATTGAATTATTTTTATTTTCTTGACTTGTCACACGTGCCATGGACAGTTATTGGATGTCAAAGTTTCAGTTCCATATGGCCTAACCTCTATATGAATGCGACATAAAAATGGTATATGCTGCCCCACAACTATACTGGGCGATTCTATCGTGTAATTGAGGTCATATCTTTTTTACCTGTGGTGATTCAGTCTATTCGACAATGACAGCTCTAGTGCATCTTTTTCGAATAACATACATTTTGTAATGGTCCCTCAGACACCTGTGTCATCACCATCGTCGACATCGTGCGTCATTTTGTTTAGAGATGAAGACGACAGTGGCAGCTATGTAGAGGCTCTAGAGCAGGACAGTCATAAACTGGTTGAATGCGTCCCCGTGCTCGAGCACGAGTTTCTCCTTACTTCAGAGACTGTAGACACTCTACTTGGTTCGGCAGACACATTCGCTGCAATCATTTTTACTAGCAAAAATGCAGTCAAAGCGCTCCAGCAGGCTGCTAGTCAATGGCTACTGATGAGTGACTCGGATGACGAAAGGCTTACCAGAAAAAACACGTGGACAATATTCCTTACCAAGCCGGTGTTTGTTGTAGGTCGTGCAACTGGAGCTGCCTGCGGTTCCCTACTATATCCAGGTGATACGCCTGGTGACATCAGGGGACAGGAAACTGGCAAGGCTAGCGCCATGCTGCCCGAAATAGCAATGTTCTGTCAGACGTTCGAAAAGCAAAATGGGTTTAAACCGAGACTCCTTTTTTTCTGCGGCGACCAAAGACGTGATACATTACCGGTCGGCATACGTCAGAGACATGTGGTCGATGAGCTAGTCGAGGTTGTATCATACACGACAGTTGGCAGATCAGCAGACCAGGTGCGCATAGATCTGAGCGCAGCGCTTGGTAGAATCAGAGACCTGGCGATTCCGGGAAGCAGCGAGCACGTTTGCGTGTGGATGGCGTGCTTCAGCCCTTCTGGCGTGCGAGTGGTGGCACCGCTCCTGGCTGAAATTTCAGAACAGCACGGCGATGCCAGTACGCTGCGCCTAAAGGCACCTCAGTCGGCAGCGTGCGCTAATGAAGACATGGCTGCTTCTCTGATCTGTCACTACAGAATGGTTGCTATTGGCGAAACGACGCTGACTGAGATGATGATGCAGAGCGAGCAATGTCGGAATAGGCCGTGGAGCAAAAAAGTGCTTGTTTTAGCAAATGAGCCGAGTGCGCAAGGGATACGTAATGCAGTTTCTCGATTTGAGGAAACGACACGGCACATTGCGGAGATGATGTAATTGGCTTGTCTATATAAATTCCTTTGTGTCTTTGTTAAAAAATACGCATGTGCTTGTAAGCAAGTGCGTATTCTCGAGGTAATTTGATGCAAACGCAGCTTTGTTTCTTTATTATTATCAAATAAACAAACGAGGCATTGCATCATCTATGCTGTATGGTTCTTTTCTTTATTGCTTACGCGCAAGGCGGTATTTGCTACGTCACTCATATCTCTTCATATGGCATTGGATATGATTGAACGACGTATATTACAGTCGCTTTTATGACATGGCAAAACAATTGTCGTTTCTCTTGCGTATAAAAACCCTGCCGGCTGTCCTGGCATTTGGTCAATACATCCATCAACCAAACACACGATTCTCTCTACTCTGTAAACTAAACGACAAACAACAAATCTACATCTTTTTTAAACCAGAAAACACACACAATGACTTCTGCCAGCTCTTCCGCATCGTCTCTCAGCTCGACCGAGCGCAAGAACGAGAAGTACATCAACCCGTCGACCGGCCAGGTCGAGACAAAGCATACCGAGTCCAAGCCCAAGCAGGTTGTCGAGAACCTTGTCAGCAAGGTCAAGAGCACGTTCAGCAAGGAGAAGACTGACGAGCACAGCCACCAGGCTGGCGGCGCCTCACGCGTTCCTCCTGGCAACAACGTTAACGACCCGATGATGCACCATGGCCAGCAAAACAAGGGTATGGCTGGTGCAGCCGGTGGTGTTGCCGGTGCAGCAGCCGGTGCGTACAAGGGCGCTGCTGACCGTCAGCATGTTGGCGGAGTGCGTCCTGACCAGCAGACCGGCCATGCGGCAGAGCACAACGTCCACAACAAGGAGCGTCATGGCGGCATGGCCTCCAACGCAGCTGCCAAGGCAGGTGCAGCGGCAGGCGCCGTCGAGGGCGCAGCTAGCCGCGGTGCCGAGAAGGTCACTGGACGCCCCAGAGACACTCATGGCGAACAGAACGTTGGCATGACAACCAACCCGTACGGCAACAAGTCAGCTAACGATCCGATGGGCCAGCAGACAAACAATCCGATGGGTCAGAAGACAAACGACCCGATGGGACATAAGACGAACGACCCGATGCACAAGTCGATGAATGACCCGATGG
>JANBOJ010000131.1:0-43327 GCA_027574685.1 Coemansia erecta
ACACACCGCCATTTCCCGACATCTGGTCTACTCTCGCCGACATGCGCACACTCATCGAAAAACTACACGCCTTTCTGCTGCCATGCTCCACCCCTATCCCGTGCAAGATCGATATTGGAAAGACATGCTAATAGAGCTAGATTAACAGTAGCACTGTATTACCAAAGGTTGTATTCCAATAATACACACAGCATGAGCTTGCTGACACATCGTAGACAATTATAAAGCCCAGATCACGTCACTTTCTTTTTCACCATAAGAACCTGCCTCCACCTATTATTATTTACTCTGAATTACAGCGCATTTCGCATTTAAAACATTCGCATTCCTACAAACAAATATACAGCGAATAGAATGATACCCGTACGCCAGATACTGACACCCGACGACCTGGCACGCTTCCTCGAGTCGCCCGCGTGCGCCGAGATCATGGACTTTCTAAACGCCCTGAACGACTCGATAATCGGCGTCAAGACAACCGACGCTATCGAGGACAGCCCGATGGTCAGAAACCTCCTTCAGCTCCTCGAACATATCAAGCAGACAAACGACGACATAAAGCCCATCGAGACCAACAGCAGGTTCGGCAACCCGGCGTTCCGCGACTTCTACGACAAGATCGAGCAGTCGTTGCCCGTCTGGCTGGCAGAGTTTGTGCCCTCAGAGCACATTGAGGAGGTGGCAAAGTACTTGCAGGACAGCTTTGGCAACCGCAAGCGCATAGACTACGGCACGGGCCACGAGCTCAACTTCCTGGCCTTCCTGCTCTGTCTGCACAAGCTAGAGCTGGTCAAGACGGACGAGTTCAAGGCGCTCGTGATCCACGTCTTCTTCAAATACGTCGCCGTCATGCGCGGGCTCCAGATGAGCTACTGGCTCGAGCCTGCCGGGTCCCACGGTGTCTGGGGTCTGGACGACTACCAGTTCCTACCCTTCTTGTTCGGCGCCGGCCAGCTGCGCACACACAAGCACCTGCGCCCCAAGTCCATCCACAACGCCGAGATCCTCGACGAGTTCTCCAAGGACTACATGTACTTTGAGTGCGTGCGCTTCGTCAACAGCATCAAGACGGGGTCTCTTCGCTGGCACTCGCCCATGATTGACGATATCAGCGCTGCAAAGTCGTGGGAGAAGGTCGATATCGGCCTGATCAAGATGTTCAAGGCTGAGGTCATTGGCAAGCTTCCGATCATGCAGCATTTCATGTTTGGATCGCTGATCTCGTTCGCCGGCGGTAGCATGGCCGGCGATGCCGCCCACGATGCCGATGCCGACGACTGTGGCCATGGCTGCGGCGGACATACGCAGGTCTACGCGTTTGGTCAGGAGTTCCCCGACTGCTGTGGAATCAAGGTTCCGTCGGCGATAGCCGCGGCTCAAGCCGAAAAGGACGCGGCACCAGGTACGCGCAACGCGTTCACTCGCCCGATTCCATTTGACTAAAAAAAATCTACTTTATTGAAAACAGATCCTCATAAAAACCATGCTTTCAAGTGCCTATCTAGCAGCATGCATAGCGCTTGGTCCACTCCTTGGCGGTGGCATCGTGCTCGGAGCGGTTGTTGATAAGCTGCTGCGCAATGCTGTGCACCAGCGGATCCGCGGGATTCGGGTCTGTAAGCAGCGAGCAGATTGAGAGCAGCACTTTGGAAATTGTCAGCGCCGGCGACCAGTTGTCCTTTAGGATATCAAGGCAGATCTGACCTTGGCTGTTTATGTTGCAGTGGTAGATGCGCGTGCGGAAGATAATCTTTGGCGGCTTGAACGGATACTCCTGCGGGAAGTGGATGTCAAGGAAGAACACGCCGCCACTGTAGGGCGAGTCGCCGGGCCCGACAATCGTCGACACCCACTCGTACAGGTTGTCACCCTTCGGACCGGCGCTGCAGTTGCTCGGTGGGTCAAGGCTGATCTCGGCAAGTTCCTTCTGGATTCTACAGCAAATATAACAGTAAGAATGGAGAGATTTTCTTTTGGTTTTAGCAGGACAGCTTGCAAATTCGCAGAATGCAATTCCGCGTTTTGTAACACGGCCAATTACCTTTTGGCGCTACTGCTAAGCGAGCTCGACGCTGTTGCTCTCTTCTTTGGCTTTGCTGATGTGGTGCTCGCCTTTGCTGCTACCGGTGCTGGTGCCGGTGCTGGTGCTGGCTCAGACGCGGGTGCAGCAGCCGGTGCTGCGGATGACGCCGCTGCTTCGTTGCCTGCTCTGTCAGTGTTTGGACTCTCTGCAGATGCCTGAGAATCCTTGTCATCTAGTACTACAACCTGAGGCGAGCTGAGTGCAGCGCCCTCACGCGGTGCAGAAGCAACATTTGAAGCCACGTCCGCAGCCGGAGCAGAGGAAGAGGCTGCGGCTGAAGAAGACGGAGAGGACATTGTCAAGGGCGAATGCGTGTTAATTAGTATAGATAAATGATAGGTAAAAAGGGCGCAGTGCAGGTCAGAGTTCAATAATACAAATAAACAATCTTTTGCATTCAATAAAGTAGAGCAATACAAAAAATAGGAGAGAGAAGAACGCAGTCGTGCATGTCTGGCGAGAAAGCGCTTAAAAAAGATTCAAGGCAAAATGCCCATTTACAGATCTGATCTCGCTAATCACAATCAATACTGCAAAAACGCTCTACAGCAGGTCGTCGTCCTCATCGCCGATTTCAGCCTCGGGCTGGTGCGAGGGGCCAGCATCGTAGGCGTTGATAACCGGGGCAGGCGCTCCATAAGCAGGAGACTGGGAAGGAGGCTGCTGGGCGCCTGCAGGGCTCGGGGCCACGCGCTTGGCACCAGGCACGCGGATCTTGAGGGCAAGGCGAGCGACGCTGCTCTCTATAAAGCCCATGGTCTGGTCCCGGCACAAGTCGCTAAACATGTCCTGATCGCCGTTGTTGTATGCCTGAATCATGTAGTCCGATATCTCGGCCTCGTTTGAGCGGGCAAACGACATGTCCTGGCCAAACTCGTCAAGCTTCTTTCCAGCCTCAACATTGTCGCCAAAGGCTAGAAGCAAGATGATTATGCACATACGCGTCTTTGTCAGCTCCGGTCTGCTGTTAATCTGCTCGCAGACAGCAGCAAGGCGCGTCTGGATCTCAACTGCCTCGGATAGGCGGCCCTTGTCTATGAGGAACCGCGTAACACGCTTGAATGTCTCGATGCCAAAGCGACCACGGTCCTCGGTCTCGTATATCGACAGGGCTTGGTCGTATAGCTGAATCGACTTTTCCGTGTCAACGTTCTCGCTCAGCTTTGCCGCTTTCTCCATCATCTCTGCTGCTTTGTCAGGCGACGACCCATGTGCGCGATAGCGGTCGCTGGCACGGCAGTAGAGCGAAATAGCCATTGCCTGGTTCTTAAGCTGCTTCTCGGCAAGCGAGGCGGCATCTTCGATGCACTTGGCCGCAAGGAAATTTGTATTGGTGTGCACATATCCCTCGCTAGCCTTGGTAAAGCAGTCTATTGCCTCCTCGTAGTGCAGAGCTGTTTTGTACGATGCTGCTGCTTTGCTCCAGAACTGGGCGGCAATGTCCCACTCTGGCTTTGAAAACCAGCTGCCCTTTGCGGCCTTTTGCGCATCTTTGGCCAGCTCTTGCGCAAGCTTCAAACTCCTGGATTCCATTATCTGTATGTAGAGACGTAAGTGTACCGACGTAGGGTGTACCAGAATGCTGGTTAATTCACTAATGTAGATGAGGTATGACTAAATGGAGGTGACGAAATACACTGTACTCTAGAAAGGAAAGAATAAAAACTCCGCAAAAAATTATAAATTAATCTTGGTGCCAGGCTTTTGGCCATTCGTGGGGTGACTCCACGTGCATCGAAGAGAAAATCAAGCCGCATGCTTGGATTGCTCTCGACATTGGAATACGTCACAAAATGTTGGCCAGAAAAGCCAAATGTAAAAAAAAATAAAACAGCTGCGGGGATGCTCGTGTGAACGATGTCATTGCAAACTTTTATATGCCAAGCATATCAACACATTGGGTACTAGCGTGTGGAGATGGCGTCTTCTAATACTTTTTTATTTAGAAATAAAGTAAAAATAGTGGCAAGGGTTTCAGAATATGATACCGCCGGTGTTTTGTAAGCCCGACTCACTCACTATTTCCCCCGCAGGTATTTTATACGCAATATCTCCACAATGATTGATAGACAGAAGTGCTAGTAATTGGTGTCGCAAGAGCCATTTAATATATTACATCTTGTAGAATTCCCAAGGATATATAAATATATGGCTCAAATCGCCGACATCGCTCGAAAGCGGGTGGTTTCCAGCGTGTTTCTATAGAATCTTTACTTTTTTTTACAAGTCGGCACACATTATTTATATATTATGAAGTCTGCCCAGTTTGCCGTTGCTGCAACCTTTGCTCTGGTTGCTGTTGTCTCAGCTCAGAACCCTGGCGCACAGCACCCCGAGGTTATCTCCAACTCGGCTGCCGCCCCCAAGGCCACCTCCTCGGTCGGTGCCGCCGGCAAGCCTGCCGCCAAGGCCGATCAGGCCCACGCCAAGGACGCCGCCGCTTCTGACAAGAAGCCTGCTGCTACAAACATTGTCGTCCCTAACGACAAGCAGAACAAGATCGCCAAGGACGTCGGCAAGGACAAGAAGAACGCCAAGCAGGCCAAGGACAACGTCCCTGCCCCTGACGCTAACGCTGCCTCCAGCCAGATCGCCATCTCGGGCGCCCTTCTCGGTGCCGCTGCCGCTATCGGTGCCCTTCTCTAGAGAGATAGTGGTCCTTTTTACCCAAACTTCATCTGCGCTTCTTAAATAAACAAAAAATGAAAAATTATGATTTTCGGATTGCGCCACATGCATCTACCCCGTCTTTCTGTTTACCTTAACTTATTATTTTGTTATTATTACCCATTTCCACAATTTTTAGACCGCTAATGAGCGAGGACCCTTCGATATACCTGCCACGGCAGGTGCGGCCGAGGCGTACTGCAGCAGCCGACAGCATTCCACAGCCAAGAGCACGCACACCTGAGCCAGTAGTGAGCACAGGCGCGCCGCTGGTGGCTCCTCGAATTTGCACACAACCCACATTCGACATCAGCTGCAATTCACTGCATGTTGACAGCACTGGCGAAATGTTCAGCTCTGTCACTATTTCAGGGATGCTCGGCAAGCAGATATGCGCTCTACCAGCAGCAAGAAGCGGTGACGTGGCTGACACTGAGCCATGGATATGCGCGTTCCTTCTAGGATACACTGAATCAGACGGCGCTGTTCATCTAAACCAGCTGGATCAGGGAATCGAGCACGAGGGAAGGCGTGTGCCAACATCAGTATACGGAACAGATGTTGCTGTTCCCCTATTCGTCGGTGCATCAAAAAGCCGGTTCTACGCAAGTGTCGTCAAGCCTGGATCCATGTACAAGCTGGCTAGCTGGATATCTGCTTCTAATGGCAGAGTGTCTGGCAGCGGTCTGTTAGTTGAGTTTATCAGTACTGGCGTTGATATCCAAGCATCGGTGCTCACGGCTCCGACGGTCGGCATAGACAGTCTTCCATCTCTGCTTGCTCACATACGTAGCGAGCGCAGTGCCAGTGCGGGTAGCAATAGTTGTGCTGGCAGTTTGTGCCGAGGACAGCTACAATGGGTAGATTCCAAATCGTGCTACAGACACGACACGGGTTATCTTTCGCTTCCTGCAAATGCAGTCTGGGTAGACGTGGCCGACAACGAGCAGAATATCGCTGTTGGCATGGCCCTTGTCGATGCAGGCGCACCATGGTCGCTGCGAGTTGTCCAGATCAGCCCAGCAAACGACTGCAGAACCGCCGTTCTACGGCATACGACTGTTGCGCCAGCCAGCGGCGAGTATAGAGTTGCAATCAGACTGGCATCTGTCGAACTGGTTGCAACAAGCCATTGGACAACGAGTACGGCGAATTTAATGTCTCCCGTTGAATATGGCCAAGGATCTCCCGACATAATTGGCGGCATTGCGATACGGTCTGGAATAAAAGTTGTAGAACGAAGCGCGAGAACTAATGGCGGTGTCTGTAGAAGCCCGTCTGCACGCTATCAGCCTTCTCCTGCGCTTGAGCGTATTGCAGCCGTTACGCACGCACTAGTAGCGCCGACGCCAAACTTTCTGGAAAGATCCGTTAGAAAGCCGGCTAATGTTCCCCAGACACGCAGTCATGGGACTATAGCGGCCGCGGCAGCTCCAGCTGGAGATGGCCATATGGTAGAGTTACTCGAGGAGCAGCGCAATATTCGCATGCTTCTTGAGGAACAGAACAACCTGATGAAGGCACACATGTCGCAGACCAAGGAGCTAATGCGTCTTGCACATCATCAACCATCGCCACAGACGATCACACGAAGGTATCTGCGAATGAAGGGAACGCATACGCCGGTTGCAGCGTCTACCAAGAAACCGATGATCACAGACGGTCGGATCGGGAATGGCGGTGTTCGCCGTTCAAACTCGCTTTCGGAGATTGTCGAGGACATCAGGTCGTTTGAGGTAGAGGGATACGAGGAATTTGAACAGCACGCAGGCAACGCGTTTCGGCGACCGCTGTCGTTTGCCACGCCTATATGCATGGACTCACCCGACTCGTTTTCCACCACGAGTGCCGACTCGTCGACGGGGATCTCTGGCCTCGTGAACCGAATAAACCACATTGTGAGCGATAATGGCGATGGCCCCGGCGGTGGCGACCGAAAGGCGGCATTTGGACGCCCTCCGCCAATCCCTGCCACAAATCGAATGATACCACCAGCCCCGCCTCTGCCGCAAGGGTTCAAGGTCACGCCAACGACGCAAAAATACCTAGACTCGATTGGACAGAACCTGCAGCCGCCTCCAAAAAACCGTCTGCCAGCACCTGGTCCATCACACAGGTGACGTCCGGGGTGGATAGTGCTTGTCCTGAGCTGCTGTTTTGTCTAATAGAACTGATCCCAGCCTTTTACAGATGTGAGCAAGTGACTGCTAGGGCCTGATTTTATAATCGATTTTACCACTGTGATTAGATTTACGAATCCATCATCAACATCGGCTCAAAAATGATGCGCCGGAAATTGCTTGGCCTGTAATTCTAGCAGTGGCAACAGGGCAAAATCGTATTTTCTCCTTCTCTCTTCTCGCCTTGTGAAAATATACCTCAAATATGAAGGCACGTGGAATATCTATTCAGTAACACTACTATCGAGAAGGACGGATCCTTTGGTCAGGATTCGTTGGATGCGGAGGGAATGGATGCGGCAAAAAAGATACAGAGATAGATGCGCCAGCGCGATGGCAGGATATACACATACGATGGATTCGTGGATGGATACACCGTCTCTTGTGTGCGTTTTAAAACCTGAGAAACACGACAGTGTCCGAACGCCGCTATTCCGGGTCAGATCAGCAGCCACCAGTCAATTAATTCATAACGAATTTCGAATTCGAAGCCTGCACGCTCTGGCAGCATTCCAAATGTCTCCTAGGCATTTGTGGTGCTGTCCGCTCAGCGGCTCTCTAGAACCAGCCGCATGACTGTGAATTCCTGTCTGAAAACAGCCGCCAGCATCTATTCCCTCCATCCCAGCAGCTTCTCGAACAAAAAATAGTTTATAGCAGATTGGCAACAAACCACAGTATTGAATGCACGGCAACACATTCTAATAACTCTGCGTCCGCTCTACCGCACTTTTTGTTTACTGTAGCTTAACATCGCGAACCTGGCCAACGGCTGCCAGAAGACCATCGACATCGATGACGAGCGCAGAGTCCGCGTCTTCTACGACCGGCGCATTTCGGAGGAGGTTGCCGGAGACTCGATTGGTGACGAGTTCAAGGGCTACGTCTTCCGCATTACCGGTGGTAACGACAAGCAGGGTTTCCCCATGAAGCAGGGTATCCTGAGCAACGGCCGTGTCCGCATGCTCCTGTCGGAGGGCCACTCGTGCTACCGTGCCCGTCGCACTGGTGAGCGTCGTCGCAAGTCGGTGCGCGGCTGCATTGTCGGCTCCGATCTGTCGGTTCTGTCGCTCGCCATTGTCAAGCAGGGCGAGGCTCAGATCCCCGGTCTGACCGACGGCTTTGTCCCCAAGCGCCTGGGCCCCAAGCGTGCCAACAACATCCGCAAGCTGTTCAACCTGACCAAGGAGGACGACGTGCGCAAGTTTGTTATCCGCCGCGAGGTTGTTCCCAAGAACCCCAGCAAGAAGCCCTACACCAAGGCTCCCAAGATCCAGCGCCTGGTCACCCCCCGCACCCTCATGCACAAGCGCCGTCTGGTCACCCTCAAGAAGCGCCAGCAGGAGAAGTCGAAGGAGGCTGCCGCCGAGTACGCCAAGCTGCTTGCTCAGCGCAACAAGGAGCACCGCGAGCGCAAGGAGGAGCTCCGCCGCCGCCGCTCGTCTGCTTCCCGCAACTCTGCCTCCAAGCAGTAAGGTTCTTGGTGGTTTTATAAAACTTTTTTATACTTTCAGGGCATGATGCTGTCGCCTGGAATTGTCTCTTCTGTGAACACTGTTCATCATCAACCATCTTTGTAATGTCTACTTCTGTTGCTGTTATGCTAAGTTTACAAGGGTTGTACAGATGTCTCTCTATTCATGGCGGCAACACGTACTCTACATGCCGTGGCTCGGCTCGACACGGTCTTCTGGCTTGCGTCCGTTGACAATACTCAGGTACGTGTTCCACGCGATGCTCACCAGACTCGAGAACGGAACCCGGTATATCAGAGGGACCAGGCTAAAGTTGATCAGCTGTGCGGCTGGCCACAGGACGTAGTTTCCTGCCAGTGCCTGCGGATACCGGTCTCTAAGGCCGGACCTGACCTCGTCTACGCTCTTTCCCTCCATCGTTCCCATGACGGCAAAGAACGTGGCGATGGCAACAGGCGCAAAGACCACCTGGTCAGCAGCCATCCGCTTGCCCACGGCCAGGGCCTTTGCCGTAGAATGCGCCCTACTGGCCTTTCCAGCCACAAGCATCGGAAGCGGGAACCGCCGGTCGAGCAGGCTGTACCACTTGTATGCGACCGGGCCGAATATGCACCCGTAGGCGAAGAACCGCAGAGTGCGCCATGGGTCGTACGCTGGCCTGTCCCTCGGATTTGCCTGTGCGTCGGAAAAAGTCTGGAAGCGGGGCACGAGACACTGGGCGACGATGTCGCCGGTTGCTCCCATGACGCCGTTTGTCAGAGACAGCGTCACCAGTGGGCTGCGGGCTGCGCAGCGGTTCCAGATCCCGGCAAGTCTGGATATAGCCATGGGTTATGCGGAATATAAGCGGTGCTATTTAATGGTTGAAGCTGATGATTGATAGCAGAGGAAAAGCGTCAATCCAGGCGATGGCAGTGTCAAGGGTGAAATATCAATTAATCTCGAGGCTATCAAGAAATTACTTTTTCGGATCTTCCTTTAGCGTGACGATGCGGTTTGCGACCAGCTTGGTGCTGTCATCTTTGGTGGCAGCAGAGGCGGCAGCAGCAGTCAGCACAGTGTCCTTGTCCAGCGTAAAGTAGCCCATGCGCATGAACTGGAATCTGATATTCTCATAGCAGCCCTCGGCAACGTCCTTCTTGCCGGCCTCGGCGGCGGCAAACTTGGTGATAAGGTCCCACAGGCCGACCTCGACTACGGCGTTCTTGTAGACCAGCAGCGAGTCAGGGTCGACGTCAGACAGCCAGCCTCCGGGAGCAACAGTCTCGTCATACGGGTTGGCGTGCTTGAAAAGCGGGTTGTAGATGCGCACCTCGTCGAGACGCACGGGCGAGCCAAGCTTCGGGCAGTCGGCAATCCACTGGATAAACGTCTTGGGCTTGGGCTGCTTGCCCTCGTTCTCGTAGCGGCAGACAATCTCGGCAACCGAGCCGTCGGCGTTCCGGCGGATATCCGTGCAGGTGATCGGATGCGCAAGACCCTGCAGGCCAACAGACTTGTTCGGCGCCAGGCGGTAGTAGTCGGGCGAATCGACCTCGCGGAAGTCAGACGAGTCGATGTACAGCACGCGGGTGAACGGCACCTTGTGCGACCCAAACGACTCGTCGCGCGGCTTGTACGGCAGCTCGACCATCTCGAGGTGGTCCTCGGGAAGATTGGTCAGCACGACGCGCACAGGGTCGAGGGCAGCCATGACCCGCGGCGAGATCTCGTTCAGACAGTCGCGGATGTGGTTCTCCAGGCGCTCGACAGAGATGATCGGGCTGGACGTCGACACGCCCAGCTCGCGGACAAAGGCGTTGATTGCCTGCGGCGGCACGCCACGGCGGCGCAGCGCAGGGATCGTGTAGAGACGCGGGTCGTCGAGGGCCTTGATGAACCCAGCCTCGCGCAGCTTCAGCAGCTTGCGCTTCGAAAGCAGCGTGTTGGTGACGCTCAGGCGTCCGTACTCCCACTGCACGGGCTTGTACACCTCCAGCGCATCGCACAGCCAGTAGTACGACTGTCTCGACTGGGTAAACTCGCGCGTGCACAGCGAGTGCGTGATGTTCTCGAACGAGTCGCACAGGCAGTGCGTGTAGTCGTACGTCGGGTAGATGCACCACTCGGTGCCCGTGCGATGGTGGCTGGCGTACAGGATGCGGTAGGCAATCAGGTCCCACATCTGCGGGTTGCCGTCCTGCATGTCCATCTTCATGCGCAGCACGGCCTCGTTGGCCGCATAGCGCCCGTCCTTCATCTTCTGGAACTCCTCGAGCGACTCGGCTATCGGACGGTCGCGGTGCTCGCAGCTGAACCGCTCGCCCTTGTTCTCGCCGCCGCGCTGCTCGTGGATCTGCTCGCCCGTGCAGTGGCACACGTAGGCCAGGCCGCGGCGGGTCAGGTCGACGGCCAGGTCATACAGCTGCTGGAAATAGTCCGACGAGTACAGGATGTTGTCGGGCTCGAAGCCCAGCCAGCGGACGGTGTCCAGGATCGAGTCGACGTACTCCTGCTCCTCGGCCTCGGGGTTTGTATCGTCGTAGCGCAGGTTGCACTTGCCGCCGTGGATCTTTGCGTAGCCAAAGTTGACGTTGATGGCCTTGGCGTGGCCGATATGAAGGTAGCCGTTGGGCTCGGGCGGGAACCGGGTGATGACCATGCCCTTGGTTGCGCGGAGGTGCTCCTCGGTCAGCTCAGGCTTGATCTGAGGGTTCTCGCCCGCCTTGTGGAGCCGGCTGATGTCGCCGTCGGCAAACATGGTCTCGAGAGGCGTCGGAACCCACCTCTTGACCTCAGGCGCCGGCTTGGCAGCAGCAGCAGCAGCGCCGTTGGAGGACTCGGCAGCGGGCTTCTTTGCAGCCGCCTTCTTGGCATTGGCCGGGTCGTCGCGCTCGTCCTTGGGACCAAGGAGCGCCAGCGTCTGCGCGTCAAACTCGCCCTTGACCTTTCCCGACTCGGCCCACCGCAGGGCCGGTGCCTTCTTCACCATGCCCAGCACCCTGCCCAGCGCGCGGTAGCGATCCTTGAGCAGCAAGTCCCTGGCACCTTCGATAACCTCTCTGACACTAGCGGCAATCTCCTCGTCGCCGACAACAACGCCGACACCGCAGGCCGCGTCGAACGCCTTCTCGTCTGCAGCAGGATCGTTCTTGGCGCAGTACTTTGTTGCCGCCGAAAGCTGCTCGGTCGACGCAATGCGGCCGCTGGCAATCGCCTTGGCAATATAGTCGGCGTGCGGCGTCTTTTCTTTTGTCACAGTGGTGCCCAGCGTGTAGAGCAGCATGCCCGGTGCCTTTTCAAACGTGGCCTGGCCGGATGCGTCGATGAGGTCGCTGAGGGTGGGGCCGAGCTTCTTGTTGCCTGCCGCCTCCTTGGCCTTCTCGGCCGCAAGTCCCAGGCCTTCAAACTTTGAAATCAGTGCTTCCATAGCGTAGCTTGCTTTGCAGAATTTCACAGATAGAGAAAAAAAATTAAATAAGTAAATGTAATCGATGGAGAGAAGAGAAAAGAGGAACGAGAAACGAGGATCAGCAAAAAATTTCTTCTCGCCCCCCTTAAACCAGCGATGCCATCGCATCTGCTACATGTGATCTCACACATCTCCTTTGTGGTCTTTTATAAAGTGACTCACTTTTACAAATGGGCAGTGTGGGAAAATTGCATGTGTCGTGTGCTGCGGTCAATGTAAATTAAGATGTCGATGTCGATGTCGATATCGATGGATACCGATTGATCATGTTCATGTCTGGACGGTGCACATTACCATTTTGCAGATCTGTAAAAAAAAGCAGCAACGGTGCTTGGACATGTCAAAGGCCACAAGTATATGCGTGGCTCTAAATTGTGTGTTACTTCTATTGTCTGTCGTAGTGTTCCGGAACTGCTTTATCCAGGAATTCTGGAGACTCACTCAAGATGATTCTCCTACATCTATTACAAGCTGCATAAACGCGATTTATATACTTAATACATTTACACAGAGAGAGAGAGAGAGAGAGAGACAGAAATGCACGAGGTTCGCTTGGTTCATGCAAAGCACACACAGCTTCTGGGAAGCGACAAGGGCAAGAAGAAAAGCATTGCTGACATTATTCGCGACGAATGCCCTAGTTTGGCAGAAGGCGCAACCTTCAAACAGTCGCCGTTCGTGCCTGGCGGCCATGCGCAGACGATTTACGCATTCCTGGGATACTACGTGTACTATGCACACAGCCTGTTTAGGCCGAGATTTACACGCGAGTATTATCGGCTATCAGATGGAGGCACAGTTGCCCTGGACTGGGCCCTGTGCGACAATCACTCCGAAAGACCGATTGTAACCATCCTGTCGGGCGTGACTGGCACCAGCTGTGACTTTTATGTGCGTCGATGCTACAACGAGTTTGTCAAGATGCAGTACAGCGTTCTGGTGGTTCACAGTCGGGGGTGTAAGTAGGAAAAGTCGTTGCTGCAAACTAGTGTGTCATTTAAATAGGCAGACAATGGCCGCTAAACTCTATTCATATGCTTTGCTATTCTTCCTTAGGTGGCGGATCCAAGCTGACCACGCCGCTGCCATTCCACTGCGGCCTGACCACAGATTATCGCGAAATCATTAACGCAATCCACGAGCGTCTTCCGAAATGCCCGCTGCTCGGGCTTTCGTTTTCGCTCGGCGCCAACATAATGGCCAAGTACATTGGCGAAGAGGGCGAGCGCTGTCCGCTGGTTGCAGGAATAA
Organism: Coemansia erecta; assembly: GCA_027574685.1. Taxonomy (NCBI): domain Eukaryota; kingdom Fungi; phylum Kickxellomycota; class Kickxellomycetes; order Kickxellales; family Kickxellaceae; genus Coemansia; species Coemansia erecta. The sequence goes on from JANBOJ010000131.1 coordinate 13,108, forward strand.
TTGTCGGCAATCCGTACGACATGTACAAGGTTATCGAGCACCTCGACTCGCGCTTCCTCAGCCCAAACAAGATTTACGACATTGCAATCCTCAACTTTCTCAAGACAGCATTCAACGAAAACCGCGATGCAATTCTGACAGCGCCGGTCGACTTTAATGTAAGCAAGATTACCAATAGCTCGACCATCATGGAGTTTACCGAGGAGATGACCCGCAAGGTGTTTGGATACAAGTCTGCAAAGCATCTGCTCGATGATTCGAGCAGCGGACCGCACCTGGACAATATCCGGATACCAGTCCTGTTCCTCAACTCGCTTGACGACCCAATCTGCGTACCGTCGCTGATAACTTATGAAAAGTTTGTCAACAACCCCTATCTTGTCCTTGGGCTGACCGAGCACGGTGGCCACATTGGATACATGGGCAATTTGTGGCCGACATCGTGGATTGAGCATCCGGTGTCGCAGTTTTTCGAGGCAATGCTCAGACACAACATGCCATAGCCACATTAAAATACCTCCACAAAAGATACCAGCTTGGTCAATTAATGATATCGGCTTTCCGCTTGTCTCTTAGAAATGCGCTTTTCGTTCAATATAAATCAGCTTTATATGCAACTGGTCGGCTGCTGCCGGTGGCGCACTTGCAATATGTGTGGCTTCAAAACCTAAATGAACAAGATAATGCAAGCAACACAAACATCCACCTAGGAACCGTTGCTGGCGCCTGTGTGAACCAGACACGCAATAATTCTCTATTTGGCCAATGGTCGTGGCGTCGAGTTTTTAACCTGTATTCAACTCTTTTAAAAAAAAAGATGGCAGTAGCTGACGAAGACACTCAGGGAGCGCTGCAAAATTGCATTGGTCGTGCTTTGGTGGGTGCAGTTTCCTACTATTACTATTCACATGCATATACAGTGTCGTAGACATGTCTCCTTTCCAAAAAAAATACATCGCTGCGTACGTTGGTGGAAACTATATATAAATGTGTCTACGGCGCTGAGACATAAAGAACGCATGGCAGTGAGATAGTTACAACCATTCATTTTTGCACGTTCGTATTCTGTTGCTGCATTTGTCTGGGTTCTGTTTCTGGGTTGAGCGCGCAGTCTTGTTTGCTTCTTAATTTTTTCTTCTCGGTTGTTTAGAGTGCGCCCGAGTATCCTTGTTTCTCAGCTGAGCGGTTATTCGTTCTTCTACGTCTCTTCCTAATTCTGCCACACCTTTTCGTTTCTGCATCTTCACAAGTACAATAGTAATAAAATTTCCCTTCTGTCTTTTTGTTACTTTACATCCAGAGTATCCGATGGTATACACGGCTCTGTTCCCAAAGTGGTGGTTCAGGGTCCAGCTAACACATGCGCCGTCGGAAAAACAGCCGCAGCGAGGCGAGAAAACGTTTCTAGAGCAGCTCAGAGACACGTGTCCAACGCTAGCAGACCCGAAGCAGGCCCACTATATCCCGTCATGGGTTATGCCGCACGGCGACATGCAGACCATCTATCTCTACACCCAGCACTACAAGCCCGCCGGATGTCCTGTCGAGTTCAAGCGCGAGATATTTGAGTTTGCAGATGGCGGGAAAGCAGCCGTCGACTGGGCACTGCCTCTGATGGACACAAGACCGGACTCGCCTCTAATAATACTCATACCAGGCATCGCCGGATGCAGCTTCGACTTCTACTCCCGGTCGCTAATAACCAAAATCAGCCAGCAGCCCTACGGGTACCAGGTGGTCGTCCTGCATAGCCGCGGGGTAAACGGCGTCGAGCTGGCCACGCCGATTGCGTTCCACGGAGGGATGACGGAGGATTTGCGCGAGTTTGTCGAGCACATCGCATCGTCGAGACCGCATGCGCCGCTGGTTGGCCTCGGGTTCTCGCTCGGCGCAAACATCCTGACAAAGTACGTCGGCGAGGAGGGCGACAGCTGCCGGTTTGTCGCAGCAGCATCGGTGTGCAACCCGTACGACATCGACGTGACCGTGAACAGCATGTGCCTTCCCTCGCTGAAGAACCGGTACCTGTACGCGGCAGCGCTGACCCGGTCGCTTGTCCAGGTGTTTGCCGAGAACGAGCAGGTCATCATGGCCGGCAATGTCAAGCTCAACGACAAGGCAATCCTCGCCTCGCGCAACATCAACGAGTTCAACGAGGAGTACACAGCAAAGATATTCGGATTCAGCTCCGCCAAGCACCTGAACACCAGCGGCAGCTGCGTCCAGTACTTGAAGCACATTAAAACGCCGATGCTGTTCATCAACGCGCTCGACGATCCGATGTGCTACCGGCACACGATCCCGTTTTCGGAGATTGAGGCCAATCCGTATCTTGTCCTGGCGTGCACGCGGTATGGCGGGCATCTGGCATACTACGAGGGCACCGGGCTCACCCCGTGGCTGCCGAGGCAGCTGGCCCAGTTCATTCGCGGGATGTTGGAGTGGAAGTGAGAAGACTGATGTCAGCCGCGATAAACAGTCTGGGAAAAAAAGGAGGAGGGGGTGAGGCTGATGGTGTGCCTTTTTTTTAATTTGCGGCGGGATCCGGAGACTAGAGTGGCGCCGGTCTCTGCACAGCACTGCACAGCACAGCGGATTCAATGTCATTTTATTTTGTGCCTGCCGTTTCTCTTCCCTGTTCACGACCCTTGCAATAATTATACCTTTACTATTTCCCTCCACTTTTTTTTTTTCCTGAGCACACAACGAAATGCCGACCAACCCAGCTATCGCCGCCGGAGTTGTTACAGCCGCCGCCGCGGCAGTCTTTCGCATGCGCACGCTGGACAACAGCGGCGTCCACCTGATCCACGCGCCGCAGACATCCCAAGTCGAGGGCGAAAAGACGCTGCTCGACATCGTCACCGCCGAGTGTCCTACCTTGGCCAACTCAGCCAAGGCGCACTTCGTGCCCTCTGCGCTGCTGCCGACAGGCGACCTGCAGACGTGCTACAACTCGATCAAAGAGCGGTTCAGCAGAACGAGGATAGTCGAGTACGAGCGCGAGCTCATCACGACCGACGACGGAGGCACCATTGGTCTCGACTGGTCGCCGCCGTTTGCCGCGATGCCCCTGGACGACCGCCCGGTGGTCATTCTGTCCCACGGGCTGTCGGGCGGCAGCCACGAGACGTACGTGCAGACGACGGTCAGGCAGCTGACGGCCGAGCCGTACAACTTCCGCACGGTGGTGGTCAACTACCGCGGCTGCGCCGGCGTCAAGCTGACCACGCATGTTCTGTACAACGGCGGGTTTACGTCGGACTTTGGCTTTGCCGTCGACCACATCCAAAGCCGTCTGCCGCGGTCCAAGCTCATCTCGATCGGCTACTCGCTGGGCGCAAACCTGATAACAAAGTATGTCGGCGAGCAGGGCGACGCGTGCCCTCTCAAGGCGGCCGTGTCCGTGTGCAATCCCTACGATCTGGCGGCGTCGTCGGATGCAATCGACGAGCCGACGCTGCGCAACAAGTACTTGTATGTGCCGGCGATGCTCCAGGGTCTGATGCGGCTCTACCGCCGCCACCGGAAGATGATGGAGACGGGGCCGGTCAAGCTTGACGCCGAGGCGATCGAGAAGATTTCCACGATCCGCCAGTTCGACAATCTAATCACGGCCAGAGTCTTTGGCTACCGGGACGCGACCGACTACTACGAGCAGAACAGCTGCGTGCACTTTATGCCGAACATCAGGATCCCGTTCCTGGCCATCACCTCGATGGACGACCCGGTCTGTCCGGAGCAGTACATCCCCCGCGAGATATTCCGGACGAACCCGCATCTCATGCTGGCGCTCACTCGCTACGGCGGCCATCTTGGCTTCCACGAAAGCCCCGGCAACAGCTGGCTTCCACGCCCGATAGCAGAGTTCTGCAGCGCCATATTCAGCCACACGACATAGTATTCACGCATAAATCCCGATGTTTTGTTTGTCTGTTTGTTTCGAGCATCAACTCTTTTTTATTTTGTTTTAATCTTTGTTTCTCTTCAATATTATTTGTTTCACTTTGTGAATTTCGCATGACCACCCCTCAATGAGTGCCTCGCTGTTCTCCGGCTGCTACCCAGTGGTCTCGTCGCTGCGTGGGTACATGGAGATCGTGCTCGAAGACTTCCAGCCCTCGACGATAGGCGACAAAGGCAAGTTCCGACGGTTTCTAGATACGACGATCGTCGGCCACAGCCCGGTCAGCAGATCGCACGCCAGAGCAGAGCCTTCCGACACCCTGTCGTCTAACGTGGTCAACATTATCAGCAAACTACTCGGCGAAGCACCGAATAGGCTAGACGTGGGCACAAAGTACAAGCAGCGCAAAAGAGCAGCCGAGAAGAACGTGCTGACAGCCGGATATATGACCAGGACGGAGAACCACGAAAACACCGTGCGGGGGAGCAACTGTCTGACGAACAAACATGTAAATTCGGCTGTTCTGGAGTTCGACAAGACGCATTGGAGGATGCTGTATGACCATATTGGCGATCGTGCGCTGGAGGCGTTGCTAGCCAACACGTCGGTGTTTATCCTTCTGCGAAACCAGAGCTACCAGCAGATATGCGGGCCGCCTTTTATACACTCGAACAAAAAAAGGAAACTGGCGATTGAGGTGAAGCACATTGACAAAATACTCACGCGTGGTCTGACTAGCGACGCGCCAGACCAGAGAGACAGTGCTCAGCAGCCACCTCTGAAGCGCTCGTGCAACAAGCGTACGGGACAGTCTGTCGCTCCTACATATTTTACCCTGCCAGAGGATGGCTGTAATCTAGACATTCTGCGCCGAAAGATGCTGTATAACATGCCGACGACCACCAAGTGTTCCGACGGAAAGCGTAAGAAGAAGCTAGACTGGAAACTGGTATCGACGTTTGCTCTCAACCGCCATGTTACTGCCAAGGACCTTCTCGAGGACATATTTAGCCAAACGCCACAGTTTGCGGCCAACCCCTCGCCAAGGCTGACTGCGCTGGCTGCGCGGATGCTCAAGCTCCATCGTAAGTTTTGCTATCGTCTTCATCTATTCAAGATGTGTCCTGCGCCATGGCAGGAGGGCCGTTCCAAGAAAACAGCAGCTTTAGGCAAGCCCAACGGCCAGCATACCGAGGATAATAGCTCCCGCAGCACTGGATCTGGGTCTAGCCAGACCGATGGATTATTGACGATCCAGTCAAAGGATATACTGGAGTACTTAAACCTCAACTCGGACCCAGAATCTTCGTTATTCAGCATGTCAATTCCGACCGAGCTGAGCCCGCCGACTCCGGAAAAGACACCATTACAATCGCCAGTCCTTGCGCCTTTTAGACCGCCGGAAGTGCCTCTGAATCCGCTGGAGATGACTAGCTCTCACAAGCAGGTGTATATGTTTCTGCAACACTGTATTCAGGGCATCATTCCTCGCGATCTGATCGGTGGCAAGAAGAACCATCGCGAACTCTACAAGCTTGTGCGTCTACTTGTCAGCGCCGGCTGCTACGACACGCTGCCGCTACACGACTATATTCCGCGATTTGTGGTCGATGAGGTAGGCTTTTGGCTTGGCGATCAGGATCAGGAGCAGCAGTTTGGAATTTACGCAGGAGTCATCTACTGGGTCTTGACAGAGTTTGCCATCCAGCTCATTCGCAGCTTCTTCTATGTAACAGAGGCATCGACAAAGGAGTCTACTCTGCACTACTACCGCAGCGATGTATGGGCTAGTGCGACCAAGGATGCCTGGCACGTTCTTGTGAATGACATGTACTCGAAGAAGAAACTCGGCAGATCAAGGTACAGTTCGAGTCGAGAGACTATCCAGTATCACCGCATGCGGCTGGTTCCAAAGGAGACATCTTTCCGCGCAATCGTCAATATGAAGAGAACGTACGTACTCTGTCAAAAGGGATTCACGCCGGGTGCCATGCGAATGGATGGCGGCAAATACGACCAACGCTCGTGGTTTGGATCCAACTACAGACATAGCGAGGTGCTTGCAGCCATGCGCGCTCTTTGTGCGGCGCATCCCAAGATTACCGGGTCATCGGTGACCTGCACTAGCGATATTCGCACGCGGCTGCAGACATACAAGAACTGCGAGCAGATAAAGCATGCGCTCAGCAATGGCAGCATGCTGTATATGGCCAAATGCGACATTCGGCGTGCGTTCGACACGATCAGTCAGGACAAGCTGCTGGAGCTTTTGCGCGAGCGCATTCTCGACAAGGATGCAAACTACGCCCTGCACAAGTTCTGGTATGCGTCGCTGGGCTCGGACATTGACAGGAAGTGTGTCTTCCGTGCCACGCCCCTGTCCGACGTGAGCTCGTTCGAGGCGGTTTTGCAGAGCATGTCTAAGCGGTCCAAGCAGATTGTCTACGGCGACTGGTCCGAGGGCCGGTTCGTCTACATGGAGGACATTTACCAGACTATCGAAAAGTCCGTGCGAGAGAACCTGGTGCTGTCGTCGATTGGCATGCTAGAGCAGCGCACAGGCATTCCGCAGGGCTCCACGCTGTCGACGATGCTGTGCAACCTCTTCTACGGGCAGCTGGAGCACGACTACCTCGCGTCAATCGTCGATCCGACATGCACACTGGTCATGCGTCTGGTAGACGACTTTCTCATCGTGTCGACCTCTCGCGACCAGGTGGCGGCGTCGCTCAAGCGCCTGATGGAGGGGTTCCCCGAGTACGGGTGCCAGCTGAACGTGGACAAGACGCTGGCCAACTTCGACGTGGACATTGGCGGCAGGCAGGTCAGCAGGACGTTCGGCGACCTGTTTCCCTGGTGCGGCAAGCTTATCAGCAGCAAGACGCTCGACGTGATGATCGACTTTGGCAACATGGCGCAGCTCAGGCGCATGGAGAACAACATGCGCATCAACACGCAGGGGCTGAACCAGCGCGGCCTGCTGCGCCATCGGATGCTGACGAATGTGCGCCCGCGCATGATCCCGCTGTTTATGGACGTGAGCTTCAACTCTATCGACACTGTGCGGCTGAATCTGTACCAGCACTTTGTCGTGTGCGCCAAGAAGCTGCACGTGTTCCACCGCCTGATCCCGGCGCGCAGCAGCCAGGAGCAGCTGTTTGGCGTAGTAGGCGATGTCATCAAGACGGTGTATGTGATGATGCGCTCGGCGTGCGGCAGCGGCGGGTCGTTCTCGGCCGTCGACGTGGCGTGGCTGGGGCTGCATGCCTTTTACGTCGTGCTGCTGCCCAAGCACGCGCGGTATGTGCAGCTTCTCAAGTGCATAAAGGGGATCCTGGATCGACCAAAGTTTGTGCGTGTCGGCGCGAGACTCGACTCTGTGGTTGCGTCGCCGCTCAACAGGACTGTGCATGCAATAAGGTATTAGAGATTTTTTTAGCATAAGCCAGATTTCTGGGGTGGCTGATAAACAATTGTACAAAGGAGAAGCAATGCATGTTTTCACATGTGCAATGCAGGGTAAACCTCTTCTTTTTGCCTTTGTTCTTGCAATTATTTTTTCATTTTCTTTATTTAAATTATTTATCTTGCGGCGGGAACTATGAATTCGAGCAAGGGTAGTCGCTCGGTGAGGCAGAGGAGGTCGCTTCCAGACAGCATGCTTGATCAGGAGCCCAATGCCGCGGCAGTTGCGCTTGTCTCGGGGCAGCTTCTCGGAATAGCACATAATCAAGCTCCGACCGCGCTCTCACAGCCTGCAAATATGTTATATAATCCCGACACCGATTGCACCGGTCCTGCGACAGTAGCAGTAGCTAGCCAGCAGCAGCAGCGACGAGTTTCCGGAGGGAGCTTAAAGAGAATGTTGCATGCGGTCAGCGAGCGCACATTCCGGTCAGGCGAGCGCGACAGCAGCAGCATCAGCGAAAGGCGCCGCCGGCTTTCGAGGTCTAGTAGGGGGTCGTTGGGCGCACTATTCGGCCGGCTATCGCATACCAATCTGCCGCAGACCGGTGTTTACAGCGACAGCACCACGAATGCCAGCATGCCTCTCTTTGACACCGAGACCAGCCTGTCGACCACGTCGAGCAATGAGTCAGACAAGCTTCTGACCAAGGATACGGTTGAAAACGATGATACCCAGCAGCATGACAGCACTCCGCCTGCCACTTCCGATGCGCCAGATACGCAAAAGATGCCGGCGGCATTCGAGCGGTCGACCACGTTTACAGCCAAATATCTCGCTGAGCCTGCGCCTGGCATGTGGGAAGGCGGCAAGACGCTCAAGAAAAGCGTGCGGTTCCACCAGCAGCATCAGCAGTCTGGAAACCAGACACCGCGGCCTAACATGCCTCTTGAGCCCGATGAGTGCGCTGACGCACAGATGCCCTGGCTAATAGAGCAGATGGGCATGGGCGAGCGTCCCTTCTCCAGCCTGTTTAACGACGAAGGCAGCGAGGCGGGAGAAGGAGAAAGAGAAGGGGGAAATGGCGATAAGGACGGCGACGGTGGCAACGGCAATGATGATAATGGCGAGGGAGACGGAGACAGAGACCGAGACGATGGAGGCTCGCCCGGTCGCAAGCACAGATACAGTAAAGCCCGATACGAGCGGAAGCGCAAGCGCAAGCATGCGTTTGAAGTCCTGAAGCATCGGGTCACCGAGGCGCGCATAGGGATCCCGCTTGACCCGCCCACGCCGACCATCGAGGCATTCCGGCGGCCCGACGGGACGGCAGACTACGTGGGCTACGGGTGCAGCCTGGTCAAGCACTTTGCAGACACCCGGCTGCAGCACAAGCTGGACTACCGCCACGACTCTGGCGACCCGTGCAAGCTGGACAAGTTCCTGATTACGCTCCAGCGACTGGTCGAAGTATCAGCGCCATACCAGCGGTTCCTCGTCTGGCTCTACAAGCTTGCCCGCTGGGACAACCCCCGCCAGTCCCTGTGGTGGTGCGCCGTGTACTTTTTCTTGCTGTACATGGGCATGATGACGGCGTTCATGTGGATGGTGCCCGTGTTCGTCATAGCGTACTACCGCCTGCGGCCGCACCATGCGCACAACTGGCTGGCGTTCGACCGCCCGGGCACGAGCATTATTCCGAACAAGATAGTGCAGGACGCGTCGTCGGGCACAATTGGCAAGGGACTGGTGGCCAACCGCATGTGGGACCTCTGGCGCGAGACGCTTGGCGCGCACGTGCATATATACTTGGCTGACTTGGCTGACTGGATGGAGCGGGCTAAGAATGGCGCTACGTGGCAGCGGCCGTGGGCGTCGCGGGTCGTCATGCTTGTGTTCACGGGCATTTCGATCTTTGTGTACTTGGTGCCTGCCAGCGTCCTCCAGCGGCTGTTTGGTGTGTGTGTCGGGGTGCAGTTTTTCTTCCTGGCGCCCCTGCAGCTTAGGTACGAGCGCTACCGCAGGATGCTATGGGTGGTCGACTGTCTGCTGTGGCACTGCCCGACGGACGTTGAGCTGGCCATGGACACGCTGTACACGCAGAGTCTCCGTCGGAGAAGCAGCCATGGCCGCCACCATGGCCACAGCCGCATGCACAGCCACGACAGCCACGACAGCAACGCCAGCAGCGCCTACCACAGCCATGATGATTGCGATGGAGCCGAGAAGGAGCACGGCCAGGCAGCAGCCAGGGGACCGCGCGAGTATGTGCGCCGGATGTACAGCGACATGATGTACGCCTACAACCCGCTGGCCAAGCGCAGGTACCCGCCGGTCATGATCCTGCAGACCGCCTCGTCGGCATCGCTGGACCGCCTCGGCGACGAAAGCGACGGATCAACCGACATCAACGCGGTCCACGAGGCGCTGTCCGCCGGACGCCGGCTGGGCAAGAGGATCCTGCTCGGCGCCGGCGACGCCGAGTTCGAGGACGACCGCTACACGGGCATTGGCGGCAACACGGCCGACGACGCCCGGTCGTACCACCTGCCGTCCATGATGGGTCCGAGCGAGGAGCAGGAGTGGATGCAGAGGGCCGGGCTGTTCAAGCCGATTTCGCGCACATACTCGGTCGACAGTCTCGTCAGCATGGACAAGGGCCGGGTTCTTGAGCGCCCGACCAGTCTTCGGCACACGAGGCGGGTGTCCGACGAGGACGTGCCGAGCATCTTGATGGACGGGAACGATGGCGCTTCGCGGACGGTTGTGTCCGGGGGCAGCGGGTCGTCGGACTCTGACAAGAGCGCAGGGTCGAACGGGGCTGAGGGCCGTGGGGCGGGGCGGTCGCTGCTTGGGCGCGCGAAGGATCAGATATCGTCCAAGCTGAAGCGCACGCTTATCCATCATAGCAAGACGAGCCCTGATCCCGAGATCCCCGGTAAATCGGCCGGTCCCGGTGGGCCGCCTATCCTGCGGCACTCGATCGCGATCCCGCCGTCTGATATGCCGAGCGCCGGAGAGCGCCGCACCAAGTCGATGCAAGTTCTGCCCGGCGATGCGTTGGATGGGTCTTCTGGCGACAAGGGCGATTCCGGCACAACCAGCAAAATCGTCGCTGGCGATAAGGGCGACTCCGGCGCTGCTCCTGGCCCAGTCTACAGCCTGGGAAGCAAGCTTGCCGGCGACCTTGGGCGCCAAGAATCGCGGAACAGCCCCGATGGCGGCGCATCCCTGGACAGCAACACGACGAGCGTGGGCTCGAGCAGCCTGGAGCTGACACACGAGGCGAACGAGCTCGCGTCCCTGCGGAACAAGAACGCGCGGTCGGCAGGCAATGTCGTGGACCTAAAGTCGCTCTACGCGTTCCGCTGCGTGCACCAGGGCAAGTACGGCACTCTGTTTGTCACAGAGGACAGGTTTGTGTTTCGCCGGTCGCGAATCATGGGCGGAAGGCGGTCGAGCGTGTCGAGCTACCTGCTCAGCAACGTTGTCGCGATTCGCAAGTCCGCGGGTCACTTTGGCAAGTCGCATGGCATACAGTTGCTGCTGAACGACGGGAAGCCGTATCACTTCTACGGGCTGCCTAAGCGCGACGACGTGTTTGGATATCTGCTTGTGCGCTGTGGAAACAACCACGCTTATTGATTTGATCTTTCTTTGTTGTAATTATTGCTATACCCATGGCCCGCCTTTTCTTGTGGATAAACTGTTTTGGACTTGTTTCTCTTCCTCCAGACCAATTCCAACTGCTCTACTTGTAATTCCTGTCTCTCTCTTCTTTTTTTTTTTTGCATTCACTTGGGCAGAAGCAAACACTTACTTTTGCTCGCCCTTGATATTTTTCCCTTCAGCAACTTTGCACCATATATATACACAGTCCCAGGCTGCCCTGCCTATTATCTCGTATTTGTTTACATTATAACTATTTCCATGGCGGACCACAAGCCTGCAGAACGCTATGAGAAGCTCGACAAGGTTGGCGAGGGCACATACGGTGTGGTCTACAAGGCCCGCGACCTCAAGACGAACAATATCGTCGCCATGAAGAAGATTCGCCTCGAGGGCGACGACGAGGGCGTGCCGTCGACGGCCATCCGGGAGATATCGCTGCTCAAGGAGCTCCAGCACGAGAACATTGTCAGGTGAGTGCGGCATAGACATGTATCCATCCCTACAGCTCCTGGATGTGGATTTCGACCTTTGTATTTTATTGTAAACACATCGGGCTGCCTAGAAAGGAATATTCCCGGCAGAGGCGCTGCATGTTTTTTTTGTTTGTATCTTCAGCCTCACACACACTCTTTCTTTTCATGATTCCGGTGATTAGACATTGTCAGCAGCTAAATTAAACCGTTGCTTTGTGTAGGCTCCTTGACATCGTCTACAACGACGCCAAGCTGTACCTGGTCTTTGAGTTTCTGGATCTTGATCTGAAGAAGTACATGGACAGTGTCGGCTCTGGTGGTCTTTCCCCGGCCCAAGTAAAGGTAACATCTATAGGCGCTGTTTAACGCAATCTGCCAGCGATAAATGCACCGGTTTTCTTATTTTTGCTAACAGCTCGACAGTGCGTCCAAAGGTGATGCCGTTTACCAGTTATAGAGCTACATGCACCAGCTTGTCAAGGGCATAGCGTTCTGCCACTCACATCGCACGCTGCATCGCGACCTCAAGCCGCAGAACCTGCTGATAGACCAGAAGGGTATGCTGAAGATTGCCGACTTTGGACTGGGGCGGGCGTTTGGCGTCCCGCTGCGCGTGTACACGCACGAGGTCGTAACGCTCTGGTACCGGTCGCCCGAGATCCTAATGGGGTCGCGTCACTACTCGATCGGGATGGACATGTGGTCTATCGGATGCATCTTTGCCGAGATGGTGCAGCGCAGACCTCTGTTCCCGGGCGACTCTGAGATTGACGAGATATTCAAGATATTCCGTATCCTCGGAACTCCTACCGAAAAGGTGTGGCCGGACGTTACTTTGTTACCCGACTACAAAAAGTCCTTTCCTCAGTGGCAGCCCAAGAACCTGTCGACTTTACTCCCCGGTCTTGACGCCGACGGCATCGACCTGCTGAAGCACATGCTTATATACGACCCTGCTCGCCGCATATCCGCAAAGCAGGCACTGGCTCATCCGTATTTCAATGACATCAAGAGATGAGTTGCTGCCCACCCAGCCACACCTGCAGAGTTGGATGTTCCTGTGATCATGGGTGGTCTCCGTCCGTTCACATGTAGTCCGTCCGTTGAATATTTCGTATTTCTTCAAGTTTAGAGAAAAAGAAAAAAGCACTAATTGAGCGGAGAACCCAACCATTGCCGCTACCACGTATGCAATTGGCCCATTGCCTCGGTCATTTCCTGTTTTCTTGTCCGTGTTGCGGAAATTGCCCGCCTGGACCAGTAACACGCAAGTTAAGAAACAAACTTTTACGTATATGGGCAGTGCAATAGAAAAGCTGCAGTATAAAAGGAGCTTCTTGGGATCCTGTATGCTACGGCTTGATGGCGTAGTTATTTGCCTCACATCTATTGCATTCACTTTATTCTTCCAGCCGAGCTTTACTCCCAGATACATCCACACGCATTTATTTTACAATACACATGGAAGCAGCAGACGCATTTGATATCAGCCGGCTTCCATCCCTGGTTCTGATCAGGATAATCTCGCATTCAGACCCTTGCATATGGTCCGAACTCGGAAACGCACATATTCGCAAGCTAGTCGCCACAGCTTCCTTCCGCTGCGCCTGGGTCTGCCAGCTTGCAAACCGTGCAAATCTACATACACCCGTAACCTGCGTAAATGACATAATTGAGACCTCCAGAAGCGTGCTGCAGCCGGTCAGCGACATGTATGGCTCGGACGCCTGGCTAACCGACGACTTTGTTCGGGCGCTTGCAAACAACCGGCCGCGGCTTCTCGACGTGCTTGCACCGGCGCTTTTGTGGTCATCGCTGCTGGCAGGAAAGCGCAGCACGGCGTCGCTTGTTGTGCAGAGTGCGGCTGGTTTGGAGCTGACCATGCTCGAGAGCCAGGTCATTCGCGAGCTTCTTGTCAGACAGCCGTCGCTCTGGATGCTCGAGTGGCTCGAGGAGAGCGGCGTTGACTTTGCGGAGCTCTACCACAGCGACCGCTGCTTCGACATGTCGCTGCTGACCGGATGGGTGCTCGGTAGCCGCACAGACCTGCTCGGCTTCCTGGCGCAGCACGACCTGCAGCTGCCCGTGCGCTCGCTCGTCGACTACGCGCTCGGCGTGTCCACTCCCGAGACCGTCGAGTTCCTCGTGACCCACGGTGCGGGGCACCGCAACGCGCTCTCGTGGAGCGACATGCTCCTGATGGCGTGTACCGAGGCGTCGACGCGCATCGACGTGTTCGAGATGATTGTCGGCAAGACCGAGCCCAACATTGTGTGGACGTTCGCAGCGTCTTGCCTGGCCTCGCACGCGATGCTCGACGACGGGGCGTATAAGAAGTTCTCGATTCTGCGCAGCCACCCGGAGGCCACGGCGTGGATCATCCGGTCGGTGCGAGGGCGCACGCCCATCCAGCAGCTGTGCGAGAGGCTGACGTACGAGAACATCACGTATCTGTCGCCGTTCATCCGCGACTACATCGACCTGGGCGTGTCGACCACGGACATGCCCGGCATTCTTGAAATGCTGTGCCAGTGATAGACCTTAGATTTGATTTAATTAATGATATTAATACTCTATATGAGGGCGCGTTGCGGATGAGGGTGTGCCATTTCCGGCGGCGTTCGGTGTTCAGCACTGGATCACCCGACCTCCAGTGACGCTCTCGTGCGCGCATTGACCGACGATTTGCGGTAGATAGCGTTTGCTCCAAAGTTTGAAATCGAAAAAATAGGAAAGCAGAGTCTTATCGCACATACACGCGGCCTTTGCTCTCTTGCTTTCTCCTCCAACATTTCTACAGCACCAAGTATTCGCTAGAACATTCATAACATGGCTTCGCTTGTTCCTACGGTCAAGGATCTCGGCAGCATCTACAGCATCAACGTGGATAGCCAGGCCAAGCGCTACGCGCGGCTGACCGAGTCGTTTGAGAAGACGTACGGATCCAAACCCGACTTTATCGCCCGTGCGCCCGGGCGGGTCAACATCATCGGCGAGCACATCGACTACTGCGGCTTCCCGGTCTTTCCGATGGCCATCGCGCCCGACACCCTGATCGCTGCCCGCGCCAACGGGACCAGCCGCGTCCGCGTGGCCAACGTCGACTCGGAGAAGTACCCTGCGCGCGACTTCTCGGCAACCGACGACGTGTTCGACATTGACTCGCGCGTGCACGAGTGGTCGAACTACTTCAAGTGCGGGTACCGCGGGGTGTTCGACTACCTGGGGCGCAGGGACGGCAAGGGCTTCGACGTGCTGCTCGATGGCACGGTGCCTGCCGGCAGCGGGCTGTCGTCGTCGGCGGCGTTCGTCTGCGCCACCGAGCTGGCCGTGCAGCGGATCAACGGCGTTGATCTGACACAGTCCGAGCTGGCCTCGATTGCCGCCGGCGCAGAGTGCCATGTGGGCGTCAACTCTGGCGGCATGGACCAGACGGCCAGCATCATGGGCCAGCAGGGCTCGGCGCTGTTCATCGAGTTCCACCCGCAGCTGCGCGCCACGCCGGTCAAGTTCCCCGAGACCAGCCCGCCGCTGGCGTTCGTCATTGCCAACACGCTGGTTGTCTCGGACAAGCACGTGACTGCGCCTGTCTGCTACAACCTGCGGGTCGTCGAGACCCGCGTCGGCGCACTGATCCTTGCCAAGCATCTTGGCGTGGCCGACCGTCCGGCGTGCAAGGATGTCGATCCGCTGACATTCAAGATCGTCATGGACGAGTACTTTGCCGCTCAGGATGACTCGGCGGGCAAGGACGAGACGCAGGTCTGGATCGACCGTCTGTCGAAAATGCTCGATGAGTCGCGAAAGGCCTTTGGCGCACATCCCTCGGGCTACACGCGCGACGAGATGGCGTCGGCGCTAGGCATGACGCCCGGGGAGCTGAGCGACAAGGTCCACGAGAGCCAGTTCCCCGTGCGCGCCGAGAGGTTCCAGATCCTGAACCGCGCCCTGCACGTGTTTTCAGAGACCCTGCGGGTGGTCAAGTTCCGCCAGATCTGCGAGCACCCGTCGGGCAACGTGGCCGAGAAGCTCGGCGCCCTGATGAACCAGAGCCAGGACAGCTGCCGCGACACGTTCGAGTGCAGCTGCCCCGAGCTCGACGAGCTCTGCACGATTGCGCGCAGCGCCGGGGCGTTCGGGTCGCGGCTGACGGGCGCCGGGTGGGGCGGCTGCTCGGTGCACATGGTTGCAGCGGACAAGGTCGAGCAGGTCAAGAGAGCGCTGGCCGAGCAGTACTACGCAAAGCGCTACCCGCAGCTCACTGCCGAGCAGCTCGGTGACGCGTTGTTTGCAACCGCGCCGGGATGCGGTGCATGCTACTACGCGTAGGCTGTGTTTCGAGGAACCTTTTTTTTTGCCAAGCGTGATGATAATAATACGGCTTTGAATGCAGTTTGTTTACAGTTGCCTCTTTCTGTCTGGAGCCTGGGTTACGATGGTGATCAAGATCCACAAGTGCTTCTGATTGTACACCGGAACAATGGGAAATGAGGGATCGGCTGGCAACCGTCATGTGAAGGCTTCATACTATGACAAAGGCGTGTGTGTTGTTTTGGCGCTGACTCTGACGCTGGCTGACTCTTGCTTGCCGACTCTCACTGGCGGGCTTGCTGAATGACGGGCAAAACACAGACATCGTCCTATTAATAGTAATCCGCACACACACGCAAAAAAAGAAACACGCATCTTGTTGCTCTTGTGTGGAGTAAGCGGATGCTCCATTTTTTTCAACGCGATAAAATAGCCTGTCCAAAGACTCGTTCTACTGCCATTTTCGCATCTTCGGCAAGAAAAGGGCTGTGTGCCTTACTGGGCTAAAAATAGGGCGCTATCATCATGCCCTTTCCACCTCACTCCCCCGCACAACCAACACACATCAACACTCGCCCTCCAAAATCCAGACCAGCCAGGCTATCCCAGGTAAATAGGAAAAGAGCTCCGAGAATGTTGCACGCAGGCAAACAAACATTCAGGCGTGGAGTATACCCGCCGCGCAGAGGACAGCCAAAAAACAGCTGAACGCCTGTTTGCTGTTATTGCATGTGCGATGATTTCTGCTGCTCAGGCCCTTCATGTTTGCTTCTTTTCTTACCTCTCCCCTCTTCCCCCTTTTTTTATTCTATCGAAAAAGTGTGTATTTAATACCGAGGCATTTTGTTAATTTCCCATTCGCCCGTTCTGATACTTCTCCATACTATTATCTATATACAAAAGGAACACTCGCTCGCACGCAACGCATACAGAGCACCGCAAGTGCCTTCCAAAGCACTTTCCCCCCTCACCCTTCCAGTTGCATTTCAAGTAGGCAGGAAGGAAAAAAAATAAAGAAAATGCTCAAGGCATTCTCAAAAGTATTCCACAAGTCGCAGGGCCACGCAGACGAGCAGCTGAAGGGTGGGCCAGCGCACGTGCAAGTATCGGGAGCAGCCCTTCAGCAGCCAGATACGCCGCAGCCGAACCTGCGGCGGACACCCGAGCGGCAAAACTATCCCGCAGAGTCTGGGGCGGCATACCTTCAGCGGAGGAACGCCGGCGAGGATGCTCAGCCGCGGGCGTTTGTTCCCGAGGGAGGTGGTGGACGGCCGCCTGAGCCCTCGCGACGCGTGTCGCTGCAGAAGCGCATCGAGCAACAGCTGCAGCCCAGGCTACACATGAAAAGCCCTGGGTCGTCGCAGAGCGCCGACGGGAGATTCGCATTGACGGCCGATAACATTGAATGGCATCTACGCATGGTAAGTTTTCTTTTGCTGAAGCATCCTTTTTTTTTACACTGTGCAACTTGTGTAAATACGCAGAGAATGGCCATCTGGCGTGTTCGTGACCTCGTTTTGTTTCCTACCCGCCACCGCTGGACTCGCTTGTCCGCCGCGTCTTTGTTCCGTTTGAGCTATCGATTGCCTTCAAGGAAGACCTGAATGCTGTCTGATTGTTGCGCTGGCGAGAATGTCTCATTTTACATGCTCTTACTCTTGCTCGTGCTCTTGCTATGCCTCGCCGCTCGCAATGACGATGCTTAGTCCCCCCCCTCTCCTTGCTGCCCATTGTCAATTGTGTCTATAGAGCCACAGACAAAAAAAGGATAATGCTCATGCTCAGAGTATTGCCTTCCGATGTGCAGCCGTCGTTTAAAATAGCACATAAAAAGAGACGTATGACCCCTTGTGTGCTGCATACGTGCACACATATAGTACGTCTGCTAGATTTCTACATGTCTAGAAACATACATATGCAGCTTTTTATTCTGGTAATTGCAACATCGGCGGAGCAGGATATGTACGGACGACCTGTCACTAGGCAGTGGCTGCCCTGTGTCTATTGCAAACTTATGGCTGCGTACAATGTGTCTTGTTCAAAGAATCTAGATTGCATGGCGAGAATTGCATCATTTAAAGCCAGTGGGTGAGAGCTGGCACATGCATCCTTTGTCGTACCTTTTCCCTTTTCATATACCCTGTCCTTTTGCCAGCTCTGCCTGCCTGTCTATCTGCCTGAAATGGCACATTGTCTTTCCACCTTTCCCTATGCATGCACTTGCTCACACACCGCTTATTTTTTAATACTGCATGTATATTCACACAATATCCACACCATGCAACTCAGCATATGTAGATCCCGCCGATGAAGGAATCCAAATACGACCGGATTCTTCGGTACGTGAAGGCGCAGCAGCAGAACGTGTCGGCCGCGGCTGATCCGGCCATGCAGCAGCACTTGCACGACATTGACTCGTCAATGCTTATGGGCGGCCAGATCAACCACGAATACGGGGTGCCGGGCGCTGGTCTCGAGTACATGGATCCTGCGTATCACTCGGTGGAGCGGCAGATGGTTGCCCAGCAGCAGCTGTACCTCCAGCAACAGCAGCAGCAGATGAATGGCATGAATGCTGCTACTCACTCCGCATTCGGCACAGCATCTGCAGGAGTTCCCATGATTGTGCCCACCGGAGCTGTGAGATCCGTTCACCCTAATGCCCAAGGCGGGGAACACGAGCTTGGTCAAAGCGGCCACGCTTTCCAGCCGGTTATCAACGCAGCAAACGCAATGTTATCTCAGGAGCAGCAGTTGCAGGGCCAAACAGGGCATGGCACGGCGCCGCCACCAGTCAACCATACAAACACTAATCAGACAACCAATACTGCAGCCTCGGGCCAGCGTGATTCTGGGCTGATACCCCCACCTGCAGCACCAGCAGCAGCAGCTGCTGCTTCTGCTGCTACGCCTGCCACGGCTGTTCACGATAACGAAGAGGACGACAATACGCCTCTTGCGGCTATCAATGTTGGCACCAGCCCTCGGCAGCAGCCAGCGCTATCGTCACATCGCCCGGGCAGCCTGAGCATTGCCGCCGGCTCGTCTTTAGAAAAGTATATCAAGGAAGGGCCACTCGACGAACCGCTGCCCGACCCCATTTCGCCAAACCACGCCGCCCGTCTATCGATGATGAGCTTTGGCTCAAACGTCGCGGTCCAGCTAAACTCAGAAACCCACGCCCTGTCCCGCTCGCACTCGCTGTCGAACCCGCACTCGGCGTCAATATACGGATCGCACTACCGATCCACGCCGGTTGCGCACTCGCCCACTGTGCAGGACGTGGGCGCGCAGTACGTGTCGACAAACTCGGGGTCGGCCCGCCAGTCGTCGTTCCCGTCGGCGCAGGTCCAGACGCGGCCCAGCATGGATGCACTTGCGGCGTATGCCAGGGAACGGGGGTTCAGCAATGCGCGCAGCGAGAGCGACGATAACCGCCCGTTGAATGCGCAGCCGAAACATCGTATCTCGGGCGATGGCGATGACCAGGTGTTTAGCTCGGTGCTCTCGGCCGCTGTTGCTGCCGGTCTTGTGGACCAGCCTGCAAATATTGGCGATGATGACGATGATGACGACGATGTCCCTCTGCGCCCGTCATTGAGTAAGCCAGGCGATCGTGTGCCTGGCGATGCCGGTGGAACGCCTGAGGAAGCAGATGCTGTTTCCGAGCTTGAGTCTGTATCCAGCATCGCCCTTCGCGTCGCGAACCCGTCGAGTAGTAGCCGTGAAAGCGACCAGTCGGCTGACGAGGAAGATATCACGGACGAACGCGGTGCAGCGTCTCCTCGGCAGGCTCGCAAATCGGCATCCTCGCGCCATAACGCCGTTGCACTGGATCCTGAAGATGACGAAGACGACAATCAGCCACTAGGCCAGCTGCCCCGGAAGCCAAGCAACGTCCAGCAGCTCTATATTAAGACTCGCTCGATGGCAGGGCACACCAACGCAGATGACGAAGACGACGACGACCAGCCATTATCCGGGCTGCTCCTGCAGCCTGCAGCCGCTAGCGACGACCTGGGCAGCCTGCCGCTGCCGATGCCTCGCCGTGTCGTCGATCCGGATGCGGTAAGCAACATGGATGAGATGTTCAACGAATCGGCGCGTGCAATGCGGTCGAGCGTCAGCGGAAGCCCAACGTCGCCCGTCGTTCTGCCTCGAGGGGCTGTGCGCAAGCATTCGCTGCTGCTGCACTCCTCGAAGCCCGGCAGACCAGCAGAAGCTGATCAGGATCAAGAGGCGTCCTCAGCCAGAGTGGCAGCGGGCACCGACAGGAGATCGCACTCCGAAAAGTCAATCGCTGCGGCCCACGAGCAGCCCGCCTCGGTCAACCGGCGATCGAATCTCTCTGCGTTTGCGCAGAAGCTGGTCGTCGTCGAGGACGAGAGCATCAGCGACGACACTGACTCGGACGACGACGCCCCGATTGTCGCTAGTGCTGCCGAGGCTGCGCGGATACACAGGGAGAACGGCTGGGACAAGGTCGACACGGCAAAGGACGTCGAGCGGCCATGGGCCACGCAGCGCACGTACAGCGCCTCTACGTCGTCGCTGAACGGCGCGGCGCGGCGAACCCAGCGCGGCAGCACGCTGGGGCAGCAGCTGACCGACGAGCTCCAGCGTGTCCGAGAGGGGCTCGCGCGGTCGCGCTTCGAGGATGAAAAGTCTGAGCGGCGCTCGTGGCAGGTCGGAGACGACATCCCGCCGGTCAAGCAGCCGTGGGTCAAGCACCAGGAGAACACGCTGTCCGAGTCGGCCCTATCGAAGGCCACCGTAGATGCCGCCGGCATGAACACGATTTCGGCGCATATTCGGGCGGGGGATATCGACAGCGGAGATAGCCTGCACCCGTCGTCGTGGACGTACGCGGACAAGCAGCGGCCGCTGAGCACGCAGTACCTGCGAGCCCCGCGGTGGATTACAAAACACCTGGGCGGCGCAGGTAACGGCGGTGGCGGCAGTAATGCTGAGATGGGCGGCAGCCGCATGATATATACGCGCAGCCAGTCTACTGAAGAGGTTGCACCGGCGTCGACGTCGCCGCAATCGACAAAGTCGTTTTCGTTCTCGTCGCGTCTGAACACTAAGCTGGGCAAGCTCAAGCGCTCGTTCAAGCCGGCCACGCCCGACGGAGATACAATTTAGATAACGCGCACACACAATCTGTTAACACTCTCTGCTAAAAATATATGTCCAATATGAACTTTATACTAACATTGATGCGTTGCATCTGTTGAACGACGTTATATGTGTACGCTATAGTTTCATTGTGTTTTTTGTTGTTGGGTTGTTATTGTTGTTTGTTCCACGCTGCTCATTCCAGGATGAGTGTGTGCGGGAATGGGTCCAAAAATTGGCAATAGACGCCTTGTAGCGTGTCCCTCCCACAGAGCCTAAAGGTAAAAGGCATTTAGGCTGTTTGAATGTGGATAGGAGAAACACAGCGCCAGGTTTTGATGCCTTATCTCAATCCGGGTTAACGAGCCGCTCCAGTTTAAATAGAGCAGCCATCGCAGTAAACACATGATTGCGTCTATGGGTACCGCACATACAAATATTTAAAATGATCACGTGACATAAAATGTATGTTGGTCTACTATGGATGTGGATTGTTTTGAAAGAGTTTTTATTGAACAAAATAAAACTAGGATATCAGTAGTAGTTGTTATACTCAGGTTACGGCATAAATAGATTCCTTTGTAAATAGACTCAGCCTACACTGGAATATTGTAGTTGTAATCAGATATATGGATTCAACTGCTGATCCCATCTGGTATTTTGTTTTATATGGCATTAGAAAATAGTTAGTATAATCATTGTTGCACTATCTGAATTTTAGTTGTTGCCAGATTCCATGTAATCTAAATATTGCTCATAATCATCAAACTTGAGAAATAGTGACTGTTGCTCTTTTGATAGAAAAGATATATTGATATCTAAAACACACCTTATGTTAGCATATTGAACAGGTCCCAATCCAACCATTGACAAAAGTCTTTTAACATAGTAAGTTTTCATCATATGATTGTCCACATTGGGATCTAAATAAATTAGATTGTTTGTTAACTCATTGTCTAACTCTGAACCCAAGCCTAAATACAGACAGAGCATGTATGCTCCCTCACCAATATCACTACTATCTAGTACTCCGTCTTTAAACAATTCCAAAACGTGAGGATTGACAAACTGATACAATGAATGTTTTAGATATTCATACAATACAGGTACAAATTTATTTTTATTTGCCATTCTTAACTTTTCTGCAAATAATTCAGTACATTCTATTTTTTCTATTATATGATTCAATTGATCATTATGTGAAATATCTATCATTTTAAGTAACCCTTTTATGTTAGATCCATTTATTGACATCAATTGATTATAGTACGGATTGTTAACTTCCATTTTTTGCAGATTATCTTTATGCGTAATTTGTAGTTATTAAATCTGTGTATAATAAAGGTCGATGATAATTCTAATGTTAATAATGAGAGTTGTTCAGATTGTCGAGATTAGATGCACATTTTATATGGCAATTGTGTCTTCAGTGGATACGTTTACAGTGTTAATTTTGCACTTATTATTTTACTTATGTGCAATGGTTCTATTTTATAATTTGTTTTCTAATGTCAAAAGCTTTTAATTAAACTTTTATAAAAGAGTTTAATACAGATTATTAAAAGAAAAGCTAATATTAAAAATCTGATTATATAAATTTTCTTTTCTTTTGATGTTGCCATAATGTAAAGTTGATAAAGCAAGCAACGCTTCAGCAGATTAATAAAAAGAAATGCCGAGTTTATTTTAATAAATGTACAATGAACTTATTTTTATCTGCCTATCACAAAGAAGTTAATTTATAATGCAAAGAATGTGGAGAATTAAGATTTTGAAGAGATGCATTGCATTATACAAAACTATAGAAGTAATAAGCATCTATGTTAAAAAGGAAGTTAAATTGCATAATAATTGAAGATAGCTAATTAAAAGAGCGATAGTACTGCTGTGGACAAATCTGTAAATTATAAAAAAACAGAACTAATGTGAGCTTAGACTTTGTTATAGGATTGGCCGTGCAGCAGTAATTTACCAGGTTTTGCACTTAATCCTCTTCTTGTCTTGCCTTCCTCTGTCAAAATACATTTTTGCATGTTCATAAAGATTACATCTGAGTGCTAATTACAGTTGAGTACTTGAACAATACTCTTGGTCTTTTTTTTTTTGATAAAAGTGAATACAGTTTAATTAAAAGACAGAACATTTCCAAGACTAAAAAAGAGATAAATGGATACATGATAGTTTTAATAGAGACTGATTGTTTTAAAGCATTTATAGTGCAAGTATATTATTCTTATACAAACTAAGCTGTTATTGACTTGTATTAAGCTATCATATAAATTATAGGTATTAATTATTGGCTGTAGCACCTAAATCATCTAATTAAAAAACAATAGTAAACCAACAAAGCAACACAAACATAACATTTTGCTGCTGTTTGGTTACTAGTGGAGGCTCAACAACTTGAAAGAGCTCAACATGCAATGAGCATGTGGATTGTGGTTTGATTGGTTGGTATGGATGAATGAATTCTCTCTTAATTCTAGCATGTAATGCAGCATCCAGGTTTACAGCTATGGGGATTCTGATTTGTGGTGAAGCACAAGTTTAGCTCTGTCTCCATATAGAAGTAATGTTATAAAAGTATTCTTAAGTTGACTTGTGCACTAGATGTGAGTATCATTACATAATCAGTTATTGAATAGCACTTTGGCTGCTGCAATATTAAAAAGTCTATGGTTGGATATTATTGTTTATTAATGTTTAATATATTAATTATAAAAAGCAAGGAAAGGTATCTGGCATTGACCATTAAAAACTTCCAAGATATAGATAATACACCCTGGATTCCTGAACTGCTGCCAAATGTTAGCAAGTAAGTGATAGCATGTGTGTCAATATGATAAACATGAGACTGTGTTCTGATTAATTACCAAGATAATTCACTTCTGATCATCATTGAAAAGTGACCCATATAAATTATTAGTATCATGTTCTTGTCTTTTTTGCTATTAACACTCTACTCACTTTGCTACAGACTCGGGCTACATTTTTACAGCTAAGCCATCAGCTCAGTCATCCAGTTGTCTAAAATGTTAGAGCCATCCTTGGATGCAGCTACATCACCAATCCCTCAAACATTGTCATCTCTGCCCCAATTCTTGACTCATCCTGGACTGACTAAAGTGACAACTATAGAGCAATAGAGAAAACATTATTACATAGGGATAGAGATAACCTAAATAGCAAGAATGGATTTTTCATCTAGACACTTTATTTAATCATAATATTTCTATTATAATTAAGCATAACCATTATATTAGCTTTTATTACACGGTTTTCATAGTACATGTTTTTAAGCGTCATAAGTTGGTCATTCTTTGCTTGTCTATGTTCATTGCTATCAACCTCTTTAATGCTATTCCTATATATCTCCTTATCAACCAGGGATCCAAAGCCTAATTGCAGACATAACATATATGTTTCTGCCCCATACTTGATACTATCTAATGTCACATCATTTCTTAGTATCTCAACATTAGGGTTGTTAGAGCTATTTATAGAATTTTCTAAATATTCATTTAATTTATTAGCTTCAATTTCCAATTTGTTCTCTTTTAGCAAATCTGCATAATATATAGTCATTTGTACTTTTTCTATTATACTATCTACATTGTCATTTTCATAAATATCTATGCACTGATGCATCATTTGCAATTCAAAATCAGAAATTGCACTTGATTGATTGGCAGACATGTTCAAAAGTAATTTTTTTTTCTGGTTGTTGATAAATTGATACTGTTTTGACAGTAGTTGTAATTATGTGTTAGAGTGGAAAATGCTGAAGTGTATGATGATAGTTGTCCAAATTGCCACGATTTGATGCCCATTTTATATAGCAACCATCCCTATAGTATACACATTTATTGTGTCGATTCTTCACTATTTTTCTATTGTGCCCTTTAAACGTTTCTTGTTTAATGCAAAGTCTTCTTTCCCAAAATTCTAAAATAGCTCATTAATATATTACAAAGAAAACCAGATATTAAAAATTAATATACAATGGCTTTACTTTGCTAATAAAGTTACAATTATATAAAGTAGAAAATAAACAAAGTTTCACTGCTTTAAATGCAAAAAGGATTTCAGGTTGCATTGCAATTCAAGAGAGGGTTACATTTTGTGCGTTTGTAAGTCTAACACAAAAACAATGAACTAAAATTATAAAGACTCAGAGGCAAAGCAATTTCCAAGTAGAATCAAGACTTCATCTTTAAAAGAAATTTAAAAGAAAGCTGACAAGCTAAGGGATGCTGCTGCTAGTGCCGCTGCTTTGAACAAACGTGTAAACGGAAGAGGAAAGGCAGAGCCAAGGTATGGTTTCGGGTTATTCTACAGGGGATCATAGGGAGGGTGAGGGTATCGGAAGGGGTGTTGTACATACAGAAGGGATGAGTGCGTGCTGGATTAAATGTGTCTGGATATTGTTTTTAGAGACTAGTCAGTGTAAGAAGACGTCTTACCTTTTGAGACGAGCAAGGCAGCAGCACAGCGCCGGTAATAGTGCACTTGAAGGCATTCAGCGAATAAAGTAGTACTGGCCTGTAGGTAGAGAAGAAAAACGAGGCAAGACCTTGTAAAAACAGAGAGACAGACACACAAATAATAAAGTGAATGGAAAGTGGAGAGGGAGAGGAATGTCAGCGCCTAAGGCCGCATGCCAGAAGGACGGGTGGTAGCGATTTTGTTCTTGATCATGCTGAAGGCCGAGTGGACCTGCTCATATCCACCAGTGATAATAATGAGCCTCTCTTTAGACCCGTGAGACGGGTCCTGAATGTCCACGCGGGCATTGGTGGACTGTCTAATGTCATTGATGGTCTCGCCCCGACGCCCAATAACTGCGCCGACCTTATCGGCCGACACATAGATCTTTTGGATAGTCTGGTCAACAGCACCAGATGCGAACCCGCCGCCGGGTGAAGGACCAGGAGGAGGCACAGCGCCCATCCCCACAGGAGGCGAGATCATTGGCTGCCGCGGGTACTGGCCGTCATAACGCGGCTGCTGTTGCTGTGGCGGATGGGAATACTGACCCTGAGACATCATCGGCCGGCCGCCGCGCGAGGGATATGGCTGCGACGGCTGCGCCGCAGGACTCCCGTACATGCCCTGTACAGGCGCCGCCGGGTACGCGTAACCTACAGGAGTAGCAAACTGGTAGGGCGCCGGAGCAGTGTTGAATCCACCGCCAAAGACGCCAGAGTTCTGGCCGGGAGATACAGGCGACATCCCGGTTCCGTACCGCATACCAGCCATTCCGCCCCCGCCGTTGTTGCTGCCGCCCATGTTGGCAGGACCGGAAGCCTGAGGACGGTATGACTGGTAGAATGTAGGCGACGGGACGGCGTAACCGCCGTAGGACGCTGCGTTTGGTGATGTCGCAGACCGATTGCCCGAGCCATGACCGCCAGATCGGTAGTTGCCGTAGTTGTTGTTGTTGCCGTTGTTATTGTTGCTGCTGTTGTTGCCGTGGTAGCTCTGTGTATTGCTGCTTGCGCCAACGGGCATCCGGTTGACGTGGCTGAGTGCACCTGGCGTGCGACCACGGTTGCTCTGTCTATCGTTATTGCTCCGGCTGTACCTGTCGTTGCGATTGCCGCCATGCATGCCGCTTCTTCCGTATCCAGAATTCCCGCCAGATGCATGCCCGTAGTTCCTGTTTCCACCCCCGCTGCCGCCATAGTTGTTGTTTCTGTATCCGCCGCCATGGGAGTTGCCGCCATTGTTGCGGTGCCCACCGCTTCTGCCACCGTAGTTGCGGTTGCCAGAGTAGTGGTCGTTGTAGCCCTGGCCCTGCCGCTTGGCGTCCTTGCGCTTGCGGTGGTTTGTCTCGACGGTCATTGCCGACGGCAGGTTGGCAGCCGGGACGTAGAACTCGGGGTTGTTGTATGCAGCCATGTCCTTGGTCAGCGCCGAGGCCATCAGTGCAATGGCCGTCTGGATAGCACTGGGCGCTCCGATGACGGCAACCACGCGCTCGGACGAGCGCGGCAGCGTGTCCTCCGACGTGTGGATGCTGACGGAGGCCTCCTCACGGATGCGGTTGATCGTCCGGCCGCCGTGACCCATGATGCTGCCGACGCACTTTTGGGGAACAAGCATACGCAGGGTGACATGGTCGACCGAGGAGGACTGCGCCGTGCGGCTCTTCTTTTCGCCCTCAGCTGTAGATGCTGCTGCTGCTGCTGCAGTCGTCGACGCATCGACTGGCTTTTCTGCCTTGCTCGCATCAGTAGTAGGCGCAGATTCGCCGGTAGCCGGCTTTGCGGTGTGCTCGCCGTTGGCTGTGTTGTCAGCATGGCTCTCGTCGTCAGACTCGTCATTGTCGCTCTCGCTGTCTGCACCAGCAGCACTGGGCGAGCCAGCTTCGTCGGCATCCGAGCCAGCATCCTCCGCGTTGTCGCGATCAGCCCTCGGTTTACTATCGTCGGCCTCATCATCAGACTCGTCCCCATCGTGCATAGTGTCCTTATCGGACTGCTTCTGCTTCGGGGCAGATACCGAGGTACCGGCAGCTGTTGCATCCATCTTGCTGCGCTTAATCTTCAGCATCCCCTCGGCAATGACCTTGTACGCCGTGGCCACACCGTCAATCGGGCCCTTGATGACCAGCACGCGGTCAACGACAATATCGGGGTCATCCTTGCCGGCCACAATACTAATGCGCGTATCCGTGTCGGCTTCGAGCTTCTCCTTCGCTCCCTCGCAATGCTCAAAAATAACATCCACGTCCTTGCGCGTCACGACCGCGCGCACGGCAAAGTTCTCCAGCGGACTGGCCGCCGGCTTCTTCGCCACAGCCGACGGAGCACCCTGGTCGGTTTCAGCCACAGCGCGCTTAGCCGCCGGCTCCTTGTCATCTTTCTCGTCGTCCGACCAGTCGGCCTCTACGTGCAGGTTGATGTCCTCGTCATCGTTATTGTCATTCGGTGCAGCCTTGGTCTCCAGGGTGTTCCTTCGCGAGCGCTTCCGCTTGGTGCCCGTCACGGGTAAGGCGGCGGCGGCGGACTCGAACTCGCCGACGAAGGCTGCCAGGGACGCCCGGTTCGGCTGCTGCTGCTGCTGGGAAGCGGCGGCGGGCTCCATGGCTGCATCTGCGGATTCATTGTCGGCTGATTGCTCGACGGCCATCTGCTCGCCGGCCACGTCGCCTGGTGGCATGACCGGCTGCTGAATCTCGGCGGCGGAGATTGCAATTTGCTCTGCAGGTTCGCCAGAATCAGACATTATATATATTTATATGCTAATATAGAGAGGGAGAAAGAGAGAGGCTTCGAAGGAGAAGAAAAATAAAACACAAGCCTCTCGTCGTTTCTCCATGTTTGCTTTTTTTTTCCCGTGACAGCAAATTGCCCCTTCAGCCGCGCCTTTATTTATTGTCCAATCACGCGTGAGCTTGTGGCTGCTATAAGCGGGTCGGCTGTTTCAGACCTCGATGCGCAGCATGTTTCTCCTCTTTTCCTTCTCTCTTTCGTCATTGTCTGTAAAGCAAGAATAGACAAAAAAAAGCGTTGTTCATCTTTTTTATTTTATTTTATCCACCACAGTATTCACAAAACAAAATGAGCACTCAATTCGACCAGCTGGTAGCCGAGATTGCGGCGCTCTACCGCGGCGACGACGCGGCGGACAATCTCGAGCAAATCGCCGGCAGCTTCGTCAACAAGAAGCTGGCGGAATGCGGGGCCTCGGGGACCGAGCAGCAGCAGGCGCTGCTCGTCAGCACCATAGACGCCAGTCTCAACGACCAGGTAGCCTCCCCCGTATCCCTGGCGGTAATCAAAGAAGTCATCAGCATCGTCGACGCGAACGAGCATCACCTGGACTCGGAGTCGCAGCAGAAAGTGCTCCGCCACTTTTTGGGCCGGATCCAGCAGCGGCCGACGGCATTTGAGAATGTGATCATTAGCGCGCGGCTGGCACTGTCGAACGTCCTGGTGGCGCAGATGGGCTGGGAGGAGGCGGCGCAGGAGCTGCGCGAGATCCGGTCGGAGCAGCTGCAAAGGTCGGCGCCGGCCGAGCTACGGTTCACCGTGTACGTACGTATCATGGAGTACTTTGAGCGCGCGGGCAACCTGGACCAGGCGGTGCTGGCGCTGAACCGGGCGGCCAGCGTGGTGCCTACGGTGAAGGACATCGGGCAGATCATATGGTACCGCCGGGTGCAGGCGCGCATCTACGAGCGCACGCATAGGTACATCGAGGCGGCCAACACGTACCGTAATATCAGCCAGTCAGATTTGAAGAGCGCTGATGAGCAGAGGGAGATGTTAGACAGAGCCGTCCGGTGCGTGGTGCTGGCGGCGGCGGGCCCGCAGAAGATGCGCGTGATGGCCGGGCTGCACCGCGAGAAGCTGGTAGCCTCATTGCAGTCCTTCAGCCTGCTCGAGAACATGGTGCTGAAGCGGCTGATCCGGCCGGCGGAGCTGGACGAGTTCAGCGCACGTGCGCGGCTGTCGCCGGCAACCATGGAGACGCTTGTGCGCGCTGTGCGCGAGCACAACGTGTTCGTGCTGTCGTCTTTGTACACGAATATGAAGTTTGAGAACCTCGGAAGGTCCCTGGGCATTGGCGCGGAGGAGGCTGAGGAGACGTGCGCCAATATGATTGCCGAGGGCCGGATGAAGGGCCGGATCGACCAGGTCGACGGCGTGGTTACGTTCGAGGGCTCGCATGAGGTCGAGGAGGTGGCGGCGGCCATCTCGATGAAGAGGCAGGCGTCGGCGCAGCCCCCGCCGATGCACTTCCGCGAGACCGTGGCGGCCAAGTGGGACCTGAGGATTGTCAACCTGTGCCAGGCCATCGAGGACTCGGTCGACCTGCTGATCGAGCGCCAGCCGGCGTATGCGCAGACTCTGTTCAAGAGCATGGAGCAGGGCAGAGGTTAATCTTGATTTTATTCTGTCTTCAAGAACACAAACCTGCATTATGTAAAGGTCCGTTAGGATGATGTTTTTGCTCAGTCGCTGGCATTGCCCTGCTCGAAGGCGCGCACCTTGCGCTCGATGCGCTTGCGTGCGTCCCTGACCGTGTGCGACGAGCCGGTGATTGTGACGATGCGGTCGTTCATGCACCTGACGCGCGGCGACAGGCGGATGTCGGCGCCGCTCCGGCGCATCACCGATGCGATGCGGCTGCCGTTGCGGCCGATAAGCCACCCGGCGACGACGTCCGACACGACGATTTTCTTCGTGGCATTCTCGGCATTGCCATCGTCATCGTCGCGCCTCGACTTGCCCGACTCCTTGCTGCGGCTCCTGTCCGACGCTGGTTTCGACCCTGACCCCGATCTTGATCTTGACTTTGGCGACCTCGACCTCGACCTCGACC